>JAOTQR010137053.1:0-21148 GCA_025774065.1 Solanum ossicruentum | reverse complement strand
TCCTCTACTAAGTCTCTACATCACTCTTCAAAGAAACTAAATCTCGTAATCTACATTGCTCTCCCAAAACTCTCTCATCACTTAGGCTAAGTATTCTTCAAGATCTCCACCAAATCTCTTCATCTTCTCAATGCTAATCAAGCAAGGTATGTGGGTTTGATTCTTGGTTTCCTTTCCACCAAGAAGTCCTCTTTGAAAAACTAAATTTAGAATTATAAATTTTAAATCTTTGATTTATGTATAATTGCATACTAATTGATATTTACTTAATTTATGGTTATTCATATATTTACGAGTATTTAT
Source organism: Solanum ossicruentum (assembly GCA_025774065.1). Taxonomy (NCBI): domain Eukaryota; kingdom Viridiplantae; phylum Streptophyta; class Magnoliopsida; order Solanales; family Solanaceae; genus Solanum; species Solanum ossicruentum. The sequence goes on along the minus strand of JAOTQR010137053.1, from coordinate 20,845 downwards.
GAATATTTATCAAGGCTTTACATAATTTAATTCAAGCATTTCAGATTTGCATTATTTAAGCTAAACTATATTATCAAGTCTTAGATCTACAAATGAGTTATTATAATTTTATCCTAAAATGTTCCTATAATTACTGTAACTTTATTTGAATATAAAACTTGTGATTTTAAAGTTATTGAACTAGTCCCCTACGTGATTTATGTTGAGTTATGAACTTTGGATATTTGGCTTTCATGGCATAATATGAATTTATAATTTTGGACAAGAATAAGTAAATACAAGTATGACATGATATTGGGTGGTTTAAGACCCATTCAGTTTCATTTTGAATCTTTGTTAAGGAACTTCTAAGTACAATTTTGAATTTGATTTATTTTACAAGTTATGACTTTCCGAACTAAATTATGTTTTGATTATTTCTAATATGCATTGTACGTTTCCGTGGGATTTTGGCTTCGCACCGAATGAGTTAGGAATGGGACTCAACCTAAGAGGTCTTATATAAAGCTTCTAGTCTCATAACTATGTGCCACCGTAGGATATTTTGATTATGCCTTTTTAGGCTTTCTGACTAGTGGATCCATCTAGTATTTCTGTTTCTGAAGTTATACCTTGGCAAGTTGACTCACTCTTTCGCTGGTGTAGAGTATAATATCAGTATTCCATATTATAGCTCATATGGTTTTGACGGTTATGGTCTTATTCCCACACTTATTTGTTTATGTGCTTCTCTATGCATTTTCATGGCATTACTTTATGCTTTACTTTGGAACTAAATATATTGTTTAAGCTTAGAGTTTGTCATATTGGGTAAGTATTCTTTGTCATTATATTTACTTGTTGCATTACATACCCGCATACTTAGTACATTCCAAAGTACTAACCATATTTTCTCCTACAAGCTATAATCATGTAGGGACAAACGATCTACCTCATCCTCCTCCGCATGGCTAAATTTCTCGTGAAGACTTTGAGCTTTGGTGAGTTCCCATTCATCGGCAACATAACCTTTATCTTTAAACTTTGCCTTTGTTATTCAGATACTTGATGTACTTTTATTTTGACATAGTATTGAGGAGCCTAGACTTATATTCTTGGCTCTGTTTATTGTTATTGTTTAGAGGTGTGTCTGGACTATTGCTACACTTGGTATGTTTTAAACTGTTTAACTTATGCTTTCGCTTATGGTTACTTTTTATCTCTTAGTCCCATTCCCCATATTTCATTGTCATCTATTTGTCATTTACCATTTAAACCTATAATGTGCAAATATTATTTAAGAGGCTTGTTTGGGGGCCTTCGGGTTCTCATTCGTCGTGTAATACCTGCCCTAGGTTTGGATCGTGATAAGCTTGGTACTAGAGGACAAGGTTTTAAAATGATCCTTGGAAGTCCACACACTGCATCTAGTAGAGTCTTATTCATGGTAGTAAAGCGTTCCACAACTATGAATATGAGGCTATGAGATGTTTAGGAATGTCTTACTTCGTTGTTTAAATAAAATCGTGCCTTAGAGTAACTTAAGATATCCTTCCTTCTAATGACTTGTTCTTTGCACCGTAAAAAATGCCGCCAAGAAGAAATATTCCCGTACGTGAGGTTCCTCAATCTCCAGAAGAGGTTAATGTGTCCTACGCCGAGTTTAGGAATATTATCTCACTATTGTCTCAAATGGTTACCAATCAGGCTACGCAAGCTGCACCTCAAGCTCCCACCCAGGCAGCTAGGGTGAGAGATCTCACCCATATGAACCCGCAAAAATTTTATTGAAATAGAATTGATGAGGATCCCATAGAGTTCATTGATGAGGTATACAAGGTTCTCTCGATTATGGGTGTGTCATCGGAGGAGAAGGCGGAGTTGGCAGCCTACCAACTTAAAAACCTTGCCCAAATTTGGTATGATCAGTGGGAAGGTGAAAGAGTGCTTGATGGTCCAACTTATTGGGAAGAATTCAAGGTTGCATTCTTGGATCGCTTTTTCTCTCTTGAATTAATAGAAGCCAAAATGAAAGAGCTTATGAGCTTGAGGTAAGGGTCGATGAGCGTTCGGGAGTACTCACTGAAATTCAACACACTCTCCAAATATGCTCCTATGCTGGTATTCGATCCTAGGGCTAGGATGAATATGTTTGTTTCGGGAGTCTCCAACTTCATCAATGAAGAATACCAAACTGCCCTACTAATCCAAGACATGGATTTGTCTCGGCTTATATTTATGCCTAGCAACTTGAGGAAAAGAAGATTCGCAAGCTGAGGAAAAATGATGGTAAGAGGTCGAGGTATAAGAAAGAGTATCAAAGTCACAAGTGTGGTGATGGTAAAATAGGTCATCAAAACCAAAGGTTCCAATAATAAGGGTCTTTGAATGCCCTCAACCAAAGGGATCCTAATGATCGGTTTCAACATATTAAGGGTCAACAAAGTGGTGGCCATGCTCAAGCTTGGCCAACACGCAAAAAGTGAGGTAAGAGCCATGGTGGTGTGTGCTATTGGGAGTGGGGAAGTTGTTTTGCATGTAGTCAACTAGGTCATCAAATTGCCAATTGCCCAAAGGCTCATAATAAGGGTAAGGGTATTCGTCCACATGGGAAAGATATACAGGCAGACCAAAAGCCACAAACTGTGACACATGGTAGTGGTCCTCGCAGCAATACGTTGTATGCACTACATGGGAGGCAGGAGGTGGAAGATCAACCAAATGTTGTCATGGGTATGTTGAAAGTATTTGATTTTGATGTTTATGTGTTATTGGATCCTGGTGCCAACTTATCCTTTGTGACCCCTTTCCTTGCCAATAGGTTCAATTTAAGTCCCGAAATTTTGCATGACCTTTTTCTTGTGTCTACTCCCGTGGGTGAGTTAATAGTTGCTAAAAGAGTCTATAAAAATGTTCCTGTGTTTATTATGCATAAGACTCTTTCGTGCAATCTTATTGAATTGTTTATGGTAGATTTTGATATCATCCTTGGTATGGACTGGTTGCATGCCTCTTATGCCACCATAGATTGTAGAACCCGTAAAGTTAAATTCCAAATTCCTAATGAACCCTTGTTTGAGTCTGAAGGGCAAGAATCTGTGGTAAAGAGTAGGTTTATTTCATATTTTAAATCTCATAAGATGATATCTAAGGGGTGTATCTATTATATGGTTAGGGTCCGAGATGTTTCTTCTAAGGTTCCCTCTCTTGAGCCAGTTCCTATAGTCAATGAGTTTACTGATGTGTTTCCTGAAGATCTTCCTGGTATTCCTCCCAAAAGGGAAATTGATTTTGGCATAGACCTCTTTCCCAATGCAAAACCTATCTCTATTCCACCCTATAGGATGGCACCAGCGGAGTTGAAAGAGCTTAAGGATCAGTTGAAAGATTTATTGGAGAAGGGATTTATTAGGCCTAGAAAATCTCCATGGGGTACTCCTGTTCTATTTGTAAGGAAGAAGAATAGGTCACTCTGAATGTGCAATAACTATCGTCAACTCAACAAAGTCACCATTAAGAATAAGTACCCATTTCCGAGGATAGATGATTTATTTGACCAACTACAAGGAGCTAGACATTTTTTGAAGATCGACATTCGTTTTGGGTATCACCAGTTATGGGTTAGGGAAAGTGATATTCCTAAGGCAGCCTTTAGAATAAGGTATGGGCACTATGAGTTTTTGGTGGTCTTTTGGATTGACGAATGCGCCGACTATATTTATGGATCTTATGAATCGGGACTTCAAACCTTACCTTGATATTTTTGTTGTGGTCTATATTGATGACGTACTATTCTACTCCCGAAGTGAGAAGCAACATGAGGAACATCTGAGAACAGTCCTTTAAACTTTGAGAGATGAGAAATTGTACACCAAATTCAACAAGTGAGAATTTTGGATGAAAGAAGTTTCCTTCCTTGGCCATGTAGTGACTGATAAAGGTATTATGGTGGACCCAAGGAAGACTGAGGATGTGCGAAACTGGCCTAGACCCTTAACTCCGTCTGACATAAAGAGTTTTTTGGATTAGGCAGATTACTATCGATAATTTGTAGCAGGGTTTTCTTCAATGGCATCCTCTTTGACCAAATTGACCCAGAAAAAGTCCAAGTTTGTGTGGTATGATGAATGTGAGAAAAGTTTCCAGACATTGAAAGATAAGTTGACTTCGGCTCCCATCTTGACTCTTCTAGATAGTTTGGATGGTTTTGTGGTATATTATGATGCATCTAGGGTTGGGTTGGGTTGCGTGTTGATGTAAAATGGTAAGGTCATAACTTATGCTTCTAGACAGTTGAATGTACATGAGCGCAATTATCCAACTCATGACCTTGAATTGGCAGTGGTAGTGTTTGGTCTAAAAATTTGGCGTCACTATTCACTCAAAGGGACTTGAATCTAAGGCAACGGAGATGACTTAAACTTCTCAAAGACTATGATATGATTGTGCACTACCATCTGGGTAAGGCCAATGTGGTGGCCGATGCTTTGAGTAGAATAACTATGGATAGTATGTGTCATGTTGAGGGTGAAAAGAAAGAGTTGGCAAAGGAAGTCCATCAGTTTGCTAGATTGGGTGTTAGGTTGGAAGATACTAATGATAGTGGCATATTTGTTCATGACGGGTCTCAATCTTCTTTGATTATTGATGTGTAGTCAAAGCAAGACCTTGACCCTACTTTGATTGAATTAAAGAAATTAGTTGAACAACAGAAAGTGGAGGTTTTCTCACAAGAGGGAGATGGTGTCCTTAGATGATACCAAGGTCGTTTGTGTGTGCCAGGTGTAGATGGATTGAGAACCTTGATCTTATAAGAGGCTCATAATTCATCTTATTCCATTCATCCGGGTTGCACCAAAATGTATCGAGTTTTAAAGGAAGTCTATTGGTGGGGTAATTTGAAAAGGACATAACCAAATTTGTAGTCGAGTGTCCAAGTTGTCAGTAAGTGAAAGCCAAGCATCAAAGGCTCGGTGGGCTAGCTCAAGACAGTGAAATCCCAACTTGGAAGTGGGAGGAAATCAATATGTACTTCATTGTTGGATTGCCTCAGACTCAGAAACAATATGATTCAATTTGGCTGATTGTGGATTGTATGACCAAATCAGCTCATTTCTTGCTGGTTAAGACTTCGTATTGTGCTGAAGATTATGCAAAGTTATACATTCGTGAGTTAGTAAGCTTACATGGTGTTCCTTTTTCAATAATATCATATCGTGGCCCTCAATTCACTTCTCATTTTTGGAAGGCATTCCAATAAGGTTTGGGCACCAAAGTTAAGCTGAGTGCCACATTTCATCCTCAAATAGATGGTCAAGTGGAAAGGATCATTCAAACGTTAGAAGATATGTTGAGAGCATGTGTCTTGGAATTTAAAGGTAATTGGGATGATCACTTACCTCTTATTGAGTTTGCATATAATAATAGTTATCATTCTAGCATCGAGATGGCTCCGTTTGAAGTTCTTTATGGTAAGTGGTATAGATCACCAATTGGCTGGTTTAAGGTAGGTGAAATGGCATTATTAGGCCCGAATTTGGTCTTTGAGGCTATGGAGAAAGTGAGGATGATAAGAGACATATTGAAAATGGCTCAAAGCCGACAGAAGTCATATTCGGATATAAGTAGGAGAGATCTTGAATTTGATGTGGGAGATTGGGTGTATCTCAAAGTTTCACCTATGAAGGGTGTTGTTCGTTTAGACAAAAAGGGCAAGTTGAGCCCAAGATTTGTGGGTCCTTACAAAATTTTAAGAAGGGTTGGAAAGGTAGCTTATGAGCCTGAGTTGCCTAATGAGATAGAGTTGGTTCACCCTGTTTTTGATGTATCTATGTTAAGGAAGTGCATTGGTGATGCAAGTTCTATAGTTCCATTGGATGTTGTGAAGGTTGGAGAAAAATTTGACTTATGAAGAAGTACCAGTACAAATTTTGGATTGACAAGTCAAGAGGTTGAGAAATAAGGATATGGCATCCCTCAAGGTTCTTTGGAGGAACCAACATGTATAGAGTACTACATGCCCAACTCAAACAGACTTGATGAAGAAATACCCCCATCTTTTCCCAACTAATCAAGCCTAAGGTCTAGGTAAATCTATTCCTCGAGTTCAAATTCCTCATTGTGTACTATTTCATCACTGTTATAATTATTAAGCATGCATAATTATTTTGATGTTACTTTATAATATTTGTATAAGTTTTGCATGAAAATAAGCTCTATTTTGCATTTTGACATGTTAAGCTCTTAGTCACTATTTCAATTCCTATTCATTCAAACTACTCGTCTTATTCAGGGACAAATGATCCCAAGGAGGAAATATTGCAATGTACCAGCTGTTTTTAAGCCTATACTTGTGTGAAAGGATAATGTTCAAGCAATTTCCTATTGACTTAAGTAAAATTTCAAATGAAGGTTATCTTAGCGATTAGCTTGGTTTAGTTATGTGATTATTGAAGTGGTCTTGCAAGGGCAGTTGGTTTATCCTTGGTATAATATTTTGGGGGCAATGTTATGTGAAGTTAAGACTAAAAAAATGAACGTTTGGTTTGTGTTTGGAATTATTCGAAATGATGGTATATGTGAAAGTTGCGTAATTGACTTGTTTGAGATTATTCTTTTGCCATTGTTGCATTGTTTGCATGGGCAACCTTTGGTATGCCCTTATCATGACTTGAGGCCATAATACCATGCCATAGCACCATCAGAAAGGATAAAGCTGTTATACCTAGGTCCCATGCCCACTCCCTTATGTTTGGCATCTTTCTTTTTAAAAGTAATTCAAAAAGCCCCTTTGCACCAGCTAATTTTATGCCCTTTCCCCCATACGTTTTTAACCACTTTTTAGTGATTAAATGACCCTTGTAAACCCCCAAAATCAGTATAAATATCCCCCTCTATTAGTCTCTACAATACTCTTCAAAGAAACAGAATCCCCTAATCTACATTGCTCTCCCAAAACTCTCTCAATACTTAGGCTAAGTATTTTTCAAGATGTCCACCAAATCTCTTCAGCTTCTCAAGGCTAATCAAACAAGGTATGTGGGTTTGATTCTTGGTTTCCTTTCAACCAAAAAGTCCTCTTTGAAAAACTAAATTTAGAATTATGAATTTTCGATTTTTGATTTATGTATAATTACATAGTAATTGATATTTGCTTAATTTATGGTTATTCATATATTTTACGAGTATTTATGAATATTTATCAAAACTTTACATAATTTAATTCAAGCATTTCAGATTTGCATTATTTAAGCTTAACTATATTTTCAAGTCTTATATCCACAAATGAGTTATTATGATTTTATCCTAAAATATTCCTATTATTATTGTAACTTTATTTGAATATAAAACTTGTGATTTTAAAGTTATTGAACTAGTCCCTAACGTGATTTATGTTGAATTATGAACTTTGGATATTTGGCTTTCATGGCATAATATGACCTTATGATTTTGGACAAGAATAAGTAAATACACGTACGAAATGATATTGGGTGACTTAAGACCCATTCAGTTTCATTTTGAATCTTTGTTAAGGAGTTATTCTAAGTATAAGTTTGAATCTGATTTATTTTAGAAGTTATGACTTTCCGAACTAAATTAAGTTTTGATTTTTTCTAATATGCATTGCCCGTTTCTGTGGGATTTTGGATTAGCATCGAATGAGCTAAGAGTGGGTCTCGACCTATGGGGTCTTATATAAAGCTTGTAATCTCATAACTACATGCCACCGTAGGATATTTTGATTATGTCTTTTTAGGCTTTCTGACTAGTGGATCCATCTAGTATTTCCATTTCTGTTATTATACCCTGGCAAGTTGACTCACTCTTTGGCCGATGTGGGGTATAACATCGGTTTTCCATATTACAGCTTATATGATTTTGTTGGTTATGGTCTTATTCCCACACTTATTTGCTTCTCTATGAATTTTCATGGCATTACTTTACGCTTTACTTTGGAACTAAATATATTGTTTAAGCTTGGAGTTTGTGATATTGGTTAAGTATTCTTTGTCATTATATTTACTTATTGCATTGCATATCCGCATACTTAGTATATTCAAAAATACTAACCACGTTTTTGCCTACATGCTATAATCATGTAGGGACAAGTGTTCTACCTCACTCTCTCTGAGTGGCTAGATTTCTCATGAAGACTTTGAGCTTTGGTGAGTTCCCATTCATCGGCAATAGAACCTTTATCTTCAAGCTTTGCCTTTGTTATTCAGATATTTGATGTACTTTCATTTTGACTTAGTAATGAGGAGCCTAGACTTATATTCTTGGCTCTGTTTATTGTTATTGTTTAGGGGTGTGTCTGGACTATTGCTACACTTGGTATGTTTTAAACTATTTAACTTATGCTTCCGCTTATGGTTACAAGTTTGTCCCTTATTCCCATTCCCCATATTTCATTGTCATCTATTTGCCATTTACTATTTAATCCTATAATGTGCAATTATGATTTAAGAGGCTTGTTTAGGGGCCTTCGGGTTCTCATTCACTATGTCATACCTAGGCCTAGGTGTGGGTCGTGACATTTGTGGTTAGGTTGCCTAAGACTAGAAAGGGTTTTGATTCTATTTGGGTAATGGTTGATAGGATGATAAAGTCGGTACATTTCCTACCGGTTAAGTTTGCTTTTGGGACCGAAGACTATGCTAAATTGTACATTCATGAGTTTGTGAGATTGCATGAGGTGCCCTTGTCTATCATATTGGATTATGGTGCTCAATTCACTTCACTCTTTTTGAATTCGTTACAAAGGGGTCTTGGGACCAAGGTAAAGCTTAGTACGACCTTTCAGCCTCTAACAGATGGCCAAGCCAAAAGAACTATCCAAACTCTTGAGGATATGCTTAGGGATTTTATTTTGGAGTTTAATAGTAGATGGGATGATCATCTCCCATTGATAGAATTTGCTTATAACAATAGCTATTATTCTAGCATCGGTATTGCTTCTTTTAAGGCTCTCTATGGTAGACGTTGTAGATCACCGGTTGGGTGGGGTTGAATGGCGAGAAATGGCTTTGTTGGGTCCAGATCTAGTTATGGAGACTATGGAGAAGGTAAGGTTGATTAGAGAAAGATTTAAAACAGAACAAAGTCGTCAAAAACCTATGCCGATGTGAGGAGAAGAAAACTTGAATTTAAAGTTGGTGATTGGGTCTATTTGAAGGTGTCTCCCATGAAGGGTATGGTTTATTTTTGTAAGAAGGGTAAATTGAGTCCAAGATTTGTTTGTCCTTATAGGGTGATGAGGAGGATTGGTAAGGCAGCCTATGAGTTGGAGTTGCCTAGTGAAATGGAATTTGTTCATCCGGTGTTTCATGTATCCATGTTGAGAAAGTGTGTGGGTGATCCGAATGCCATTGTCCCATTGGATATTGTGGGTGTTGTTGAAGATGGCTTGACTTATGAAGAAGTTCCAGTAGATATCCTGGATAGACAAGTGACGAGGTTGAGGAACAAGGATGTTGCTTCCGTTAAGGTTCTTTGGAGGAATCAACAAGTCGAAAGTGCTACATGGGAGGCCGAAGCGGACATGCAAAAGTGATATCCTTATTTCTTCCATTCTACTCAAGCCTAAGGCATTACTCTAAGTCTCATGTGATTTCAAGTCTTATGTTTTAGCCCCTATGTCATTTGCATGGATTTATGTTTACATTGACAAAGTTCATGGTGATTTTAACACTTATGTTGAGATTTGTGAAAATAGTGTTTAAGTGCATTGTTGCATTCTTGTTGGGCCTGATTCCTTTATGATTACTGTTCTTATGTACGTTTCTTTGACATTTGGGGGCAAATGTTCCCAAGGGGAAGATATTAAAACGACCCCAAAAAATGCCCGAAAATGTGCTTCGAAAGTGCTCGGAATCATAATTTTCATATCTCAAAATCCATGTATGATATCGAACACCTGACTTCATATTCTTGATCAGGGGGCAAAATTGAGTGGGAATGGGTCTAATCCCGACTTTAGAGCAAACGAATCACAATCTCAATTTCCCAAAATTTGCTTATCCAGAATGAGTCCGCGCCCCTGGTGTGATGTGGCCAGGGCGCGGACTAGTGTTATTTTTGCCCAGTTATTTTTAGTTCGGTCCAAGACTTTTGAGTCTTGGGCCGAAGTCTTTCTATGAGTAAAAATACCTACACTTAGCCACATTTCACCTTCATATCATTCAAGACATTCCCCAATACTCTCTCAAACACTTAGGCAAATATTTCACCCGAATTTCAAGTCCCAAAACTCATCCAAATCTAAAGGATTTCAGTCAAGCTTCAAATTTCCATTTCCAATCTTCATCAAGAATTCTCCAAAGTACAGGTATGTGGGTTTCAACCATTGCATTCTTTCACCCATGGTGCCCAAGATTCCTTTTTACCTAAACCACATGTTTCTAAGTTGATTTTACCTATGGGTCTTCTATTATGAATTTGACTATGAACTACATTGGGGCTTTGTAAGTATGACTGTTTAAGCATATTTTGAGCTATGAATCTTTGATCTATCTTGAGATTTGATGAAGGGATTTAATGTATATTGCATGAGGGTATTACCAAGTGTTGGTGGGTGGTTTTACATTGAATTTTCTTACATGATTTCACTCTTGAATTGCATGGTTTTATACTAGTATTATACACCCACCAAGTGTTTGATAAAATGTCCGGGTAATGTATCTTAAGTTATTGAAGGCATAAAGCTTAGCATATAAGTTAACTGACTTTATGATGATGAAAGGGTGATATGAATATGTTGGTTCCATGAGAAGTATTTATTGTGTTGTGAGTTGACCATAGCCAATTGAGTGGTGATGCCTCAATAACCTTGGATGGGAATGGTAAGCCATCAACCAATTGAGTAGTTGGTACCTCAATCATCTCGGATGAGGGTGGTAAGCCATCAACCAATTGAGGGGTTGGTACCACAATCACCTTGGATGGGGTGGTAAGCCATCAACTAATTAAGGGTTTGGTACCTTAATCACTTCCGACAAAGGGTGGTCATGTTCGTCAAAAGATTGAGGGTTGGTACGCCAATCACCTCTAAGGGGTGATCAACGTTAGATTCCAAGTACTAAGTTGCTTGGTCTATGATGATGGTCTATCCCTATACATGTAATATGTTCCATATATAAGCACATTTACTCCAAGTATCATTCATGCATGCCATATTGTTATATGATTATCTGTGCTTAACTATGCATTTTGACTATGTTGCTTATCTATTTTTGCATTGCGTCCTACATACTTAGTATATTCAAACGTACTAATGCATACTCTATGCATACATGATGTTACCACGTAAGAACTGGAGCCCCACTTAATCGTCCTCCTCCTCCACATGGCTAGTGAGATATCTCTCAAAATAAGTTGGTGAGTCCTCAACTTCGAGGTCATACTTCTCTTGATTTATGATATGCATATACTCTCTTTCCTTTATGGTATGCTTTGATTATGAGGGTGAGCCCAATTACTTGTCTTGGCCCCTGCTATGTTCTACTTTCAGAGGTGTTGTTGGAAAAGTATGTAATGATGCTATGAGCCTTGAATTTATTTGACTCTACACTGTTTTATGATACGAAAGATGTCCCTTAGCCCTGTGTTCCCTTATTTCTACTCTTCTATCTTATTTAATTGTTTTTTTGACCAAAGATCTGTAATGATATGTTAAGAGGATTAGGGTCCCTTCGGGTTCCCCATTTGTCATGTCATGTCTAGGCTCTAGGCTTGGGTCGTGACAACTAGCCCCTTGAAGTTGGTTAAATAGATCATTAATCCTTGGCAGAGGATGCTTATTCTTTATGGTGACTCTATTAAGTTGTCGGTAGTCAATATACATCCTAAGAGAACTATACTTCTTCTTCATAAACAACACTGATGCACCTCAAGGTGATTGACTAGGCCTAATAAAATCCTTCTCTAACAAATCTCTCAATTGCTCCTTCAACTCCCTTAACTCCGCCGAGGCCATACAGTAAGGGGGAATAGTAATGGGTTAAGGGGGAATAGTAATGGGTTGAGTATCCGGGAAGAGGTCTATACCCAAGTCTATTTCCCTTTTGGGAGGAGCACCGGGAAGGTCACTAGGAAAGACATCAAGAAACTTATTTACCACCGGAGCCGACTCTATAGAGGACTTTGGACTCAACATCCCTAACCCTCACAAGATGATAGAGACACCTCTTAGAGATCGACTTTTGGGCTTTAATGCAAGAGATAAACTTACCCTTGACCACCACATTATGACTCGTCCATCCAAGGACGGGTTCATTTGGGAATTGGAACTTGACCCTATGGGTTTTACAATCAATAGAGGCATGAGAAGCATGCAACAAATCCATCCCAAGAATAACATCAAAATCCACCATATCTAACTCCACAAGATCATAAGGCAATATTTTATGCAAGATGCAAACGGGATAATTTTTATAGACCTTTCTAGCTACAATAGATGCATCGATGGGAGTAGACACCTCATAAGACTCACATAACAATTCGGGTTCAATATGAATCTTTTTGGCAACAAAAGGAGCAATAAAAGAAAGAGTGTTACCCAAGTTTATCAATTCATACACATCAAAATCAAAGACTTTTAACATACCGGTGACGACATCAGGCACCTCATATACCAAACTTGCTTTGAGGAGATAATACTAGCCTCATAGAGGAGGAGTATGATCAAGTGGAGCTCCAATTCCTACATGGTAACATCATGTAGGCATAGAGTATGCATTAGTATATTTGAATGTACTATGTATGTAGGATGCAATCCAACAAGAGATAGGCAACATAATCAAAATGAATAATTATAAGCAAGAGATAGTATATTAGCAACATGACATGCATGAACAATGCTTGAAGTGAAACATGCTTATATAGGATATATTACATGTGTAGGAAGAGACCATCATCATACACCAAGCAACTTAGTACTTGGAATCCAAGGCATGCCACCGACTTGGAAGGTGGATGAGGTATCTACCCCTTATCTTCGTTAGTACGAGATTGCCACAACCCGACAAAGTGGATGAGGTATATACCCCTCATCTATGGTAGTATGGGATTTCCACTACCCTACAAGGTGGATGAGGTATATACCCCTCATCTATCATCGTACTGGACTGCCACCACCCGACAAGGTGGATGAGGTATATACCCCTCATCTATGATATGGTCACTTGGAACACTATAGATACTTTTCATGGATTCAACACATATATACCTTCCTTTCATCATCATAAAGTCATTCAAGTCAAAAATCATGCAATGGATCATCAATAGCCCAAGAACCCTAAACTGGACATTTTATCAAACACTTGTTGGGTGTGTAATGCTAGTTTAAAACTATGCAATTCAAGAGTGAAATCATGCAAGAAATCTTGAAGTAAATCAACCCACCAACACTTGGTAACACCACATTGCAAATTAAATTGAAACCCCTCATCAAATCTCAAAGTAGATCATTGATTCATAGCTCAAAACATGCTTAAACAGTCACATTTTTACAAAACCCCAACATAGTTCATAGTCAAATTCATGATAAGGATATCTATAAGTAAATCAACTTAGAAACATGCAATTTATGTATAAAGGGAGCTTAGTCACCATGGGTGAAAGAACCCAATGGTTGAACCCATATACCCCAACTTTGGAGAATTCCTTGATGAAGATTGAGATGATGACTTGAAGCTTGAGTGACTTCCTTAAGATCTGCAATAAGTTTGGAGCCCTTGATTTTAAGTGAAATATTTGTCCAAGTGTTTGAGAAGGTTTTGGGGAATGTCTTGTATGATATGAGGTTGGAAAATGACTAATATAGGAGTTTTTACGTGTGGGAAGGCTTAGGACTAAGACCCAAAGGTGTTGGACCGAACAAGAAATAACTGGCCAAAAATAACACTGATCCGCGACCTGACCGCGTCGCTCCAGGGGCGCGGATCAATTATGGATACCGATTTTTTTGGAATTTCAAATTTTGGTACAGTTGCTCTAAAATCGAGGTTAGACCTTTCTCCCACTCAATATTGCCCCTAATCGCGAATATGAAGTTGGATTTTCGATATCATGCACGAATTTTGATATATGTTGAAATTATGATTATGAGCATTTTCGTAGCACATTTTTGGGCTTTTTGGGTCGTTTCATAAACAATAGTTGATTATATGTCATATAAAGATTTTTAATTTTTTTTTTTGTAAAATTTCACTTTATACTTTTCTAACTCAAACGAATGATTTTTCTTTATATACATCTGTTAGTCTCACAACTAATAATAAAAAAAAGTCAACACAATATATAATTTTTTATTAAAAGAAATATTATTACTGAATATTGATTCTTAAGTCTATTGATTGAGGTAATTTACAAATGGAGAAATATCTATTATATACTAAATTAATCTCATAAGCTCATAATTATATATTTAATATTATTACCTCTATTTTTAATTTTTTTGTTTTATTATAATTTTTTGTTTTGACCTACTTCATCATGCATCTTTAAAAAGGTCAACTAAAGATGAATAAATTGTCTCTCAAAATAAAGACATATATAGACACTATATCAAGAAAATATTTAAGTTATAAGAAAATTGTGCCAAAAAATTGTAAATAAATTTTTTTTATAACATTTCAAAATTATATATAATTGACTATAATAAGAATGATGTATAGATTTATTAGAAAACAATATATTAATATATTTTCTTTTAATTAAATTTTTTTAATGAAATAAGCAAAAATAATAAAAGATGGAGAATTCTTATAAGAATGATTAACAAAATGCCACTTGTTATACGTGTATCGTATATATAACGACCGTATTCATTTTTTTCATTAAGAAATGGTCATTAAAAGTCTTTTTTCTTGTAGTGCATTCCTAAACGCCTTATAGTCTCCTACCTAAGATGTGGCGCGCTTCACACCTATTAGTAAGACCCTATTCGACGCTGTATATTGGACTCCAATGATCATTTCAAAAACTTGTACTCTGATACCAAGCTTGTAATGACCCGAACCTAGGACCTAGTTATCACACGATGAATGAGGCACCCCTAGACACCCCAAACTAGCCTCCTAGCATTTGTAAAGTAAATCATAGGTAATGTCATAGAGATGAAATAGGAAACTAAGGGAAACAAGGCTTAGGGCCACAACTTAGAACCATAGAGAAAATAAAGGACTAGATACAATCATATAGCATGTGTTCAATAATACCTCTAACATAAACTTTGAAAGGGATAAGACACGTTCAAGCTGACCCTTAAACACTATCATAGCAAAGGAAATATATAACTTAAAGCAAAAATGTCTTATTACATCAATCTAGAAAGGAAAACTAGGATGTTGTCCCCGAATTAGAGGATTCACCAACTTCCGTCTTCAATGATCCAAAGGTGACATGGAGGATATCAAGGAGCGTCAGTCCATATATGGTTTCATGTAGGCATAGAAGTATGCATCAGTATTTTGAATGTACTGGTTTGTAGGTATGCAATACATGACATGAAAATAATGATAAAATGATTCATACTAAGTTTAATGTTAAAAACATATACTTACAAGGACATAGTCATAATCAGTAGGATGCATAAATGAACATAGTCGTGAGTAAGAAAATCACATAAATTTGGAACATATATGAATTATAGGGATTTAAATAACATATAATAGAAGAAACATCTTTGATGTATGAGCAGAATATATATATGTGTGATCATTTAATATATTACTTTATCCATAAAACATGAGATACTGCACATTAGAAATAAAGAGCTTACCATTACTTGAATACGTGAAGTCACACATAGACATAGATTAGTGAGGAGCCATATGATAGTTATGTACAATTAAAATATTAATATCCTTGGGTGAACAACGCATCACTTTACGTAGAGGACCATTTTGTTATGAAAGAAAATTAGTAACCATAATAGAGATCAATTTACATACTCGAATACAGTCATATACCTTTAGGAGAAGTACCATTTGGGAGTATCAAGAGACCATGACTTATGTGAGGAAAATCATTTGAGTTTGTAAAATAATGAGTTATCTAATCCTTGAACCATCTACCATAGTAGTAAACATCCTTGGGTATAATAAGAAGGAGACATCATAGATCATCATAAAAAGGACATATTGGGGATATGGTGTGAACTTGAACACATGCGAGAACAACCTTTAACCGATATAAATCATGTGAGCTAAACCAATAATATCACGCCCAAAGTCCCATTAGCGCGGACTAACAACTATTGCCGATAAGGCCTGGGAGAACCAACCTGTATCTATGCACTTTCTATATATATTATAAGGGATTTCTACATTTGACATGCCTTTAAGAAAATAAACAGTAATAATAAGCCAAAAGGAAATTCATATGACAAGGCCGTCGGGGCCACGGTGTTTAAAGTACGAGACATGACCACATTTTAATTTACATAGTCTACAAAGCCTCTAGATAAGGAAAGATATCTGGTAAGGGTCGGGACAGGCCCCGCTTCAACTAACTGTACAATACAAAAATATAAGCTCTAGATGCACCAACTCCGAAGCAACCTGGAGCTTGGTAACAGTAGCTGGATATCCTATACTCCTACTGGGGAGATCTACTAGCACCTGTACCTGCAACATGAAATGTAGGTCCCCTAAGGGACATCAGTACGAGATAATGTATTGAATATGTAAGGCAGGAAATACTTTATATGAAGTAACAACTCAAATGAAACTATGCACTGGTGTAGGATAAAAGACCATCTTTAGTTATACTGTGGGATCATGTACTTTATGTTTTTTATATTACTTTGCCTTTACTGTATAATCTGTGCACAACATGTAATACAAATCACCAGTTGATTAGCGGTAAAACTGTATCGTGATTGTCCTTGTCTAGGTTCTTCCTTAACCCCTCGGCTCACCCGTGATAGGATCGTCCCTGGTTAGGTGATTCTTCCACCCCTCGGGCTACCATCCATCAAAAAACATAATACTTTATCCTTTAATTACCTTTGAGGGGATTCTTTTGGTGGTCAAAATATTGGAGATGTAGGATTGTAGATGTAACATGTAGATAATCATACAAGGCAATATCACAATGAATAGAGTACATTACATAAATAATGAACTGCTCATGAAATGAAATAACTCGTGAACTTTATTTAGCAACAAGAACCCATGTAACTTGGTATACTAGCATGTATGCAGTTTTGAAGATGACTATGTATGGAAGCAGATGAACAAGTCAAGAGTGGAGACACAGTTAATAGTTGTGTCAGAGTTGGTAAGCGCCTTTATGTGCCAAGGAAGGATCTATATTTCATGCCAAATAATACGAAATCAAGTAGCCTTATATACCTCGTTGTACGACTTTGCTATTACCTCAAGATAACCTTTACTTCCTCCAAATATTTAACTAAAACATAGTAGGTGATAAAACTAGTATTAATAGCCAATAGATACACCTTAGCAGCCCAATTTTATAAAGAAAACACACACGGGAAACAAGTGGATAATTATAAACCCGAGCGTATTCTTTCAATGTTTTTGCCCTAATCGTATTTTCTAATACAAGCTGTCCAGAATATCCAACACAACCTACTAGCATATATTTCTTATTTTTCATGAAGAAACCATACTAAATACACACCTATGATTACTTAACTTTGCATTCAAGATTCAGGTTCCCTTCAAGAACCCTAGAGGGTTGCTAGCTACTTTATAAAGTGAAGTAAGGAGAGAAAGAAAAGTCTTTTGGAAGCTGAAAATTTTCTCCAAAGTGAAAATGACTTAAGGGGCTGTTTTGAGCCCTTTATAAAGGGTCTCTTGGCTAACTTACTCTTGGAATTTTGACCACATTTTACCACATACTAATAAGCTAGTTATGCAGCAGCTTGGCACTTACACTTGGCCTAATTGGGTCTCAAAGCTGATGGGCTTGGGCTGACCATTTTCTAACTTTCTCTTCACTTAGTTTGGGCCCAATTAGCCAAGTGGTTTGTGGTGTACTTGGGCCCTTTTTATATTTTTCTTGGGCTGAAAATATAGTCCATGTGTGATTCTAAAACATGGGCCAAAGTTACACCCTTAACACGGACTTTATTCATAATCGGACTTGAACAAATTCAATGTTGGGCCTCATCTCCGTTTAGCTAGCAATTTAAGCTAAGCAAGTAGGTAACTCACCTGCTAGCTTCTTAAGTCCTACAAGTGCCTCAATTCTTACTTTATTTAAGGCCGTGATCTCCTCAATTTGACACAAAATATGTATACACTCGATCCTCTTCAGCGTTAGACGCACATATCCCCCCTATAACATGAAATTCGAGTACTTTTAAAAATGGGCGCTAATTTGAGCAAACCATTTCATGTTTCATTTGCATTGTACTAGTACTGTAAGATGTGGGATGTTACAAATTGAGTCTCGATGTCTCTCCTACATCAGAACAAAAGGGGAGATCACTTGCCATAGTGACCTCCTAAGATGCCTAAGCGGATCTACAAGCCTACTGTTGAGTAACCTCTACTATCGATTGGTCTAGTAGTCATCCTCTACTAGCGGTGAACTCTATTCCATATAGTTACATGTAGGTCTGGGATAATGGGATTCTACTAATGGCCTCACGCCACTTCTAACGAGGAGCTTCTGCATCTATCCCAAAGTCCACTCGGTGCTAAGTATGTCTCTCATAGAATAGTCATAAACATGGATCATAAAATCATTTATTACGGAGAGATATTCTACTAACCTATCCCATAGCATTTAGAACATCAATCATCATCATAAATATAACTCTTAAGTCTTGTTTATGCCTCTATTAACATGTTATCATCATCTCATAATCATAGTTAGGAGGGGCTTCACATTTCTATGATTTATTCATTAGTCATACCGGTGAGTCTAGTCTCATGTGACATATTGGCAAGTGTATAATCATGTCATGCATAGACTTGTTTACCATAATGTCATAAAGAGGACCTTTCAATATTGCATAGCTTTCAAAGAATTTGATGGAGTGTCATAACATACTTGATAAAGCTCCTTATCCATAATATTCATGACATGTAAAGGAAAGGACTCCATGAACTTACATAAATTCTCATAGCATGCTGATAAATCCATAACATAAAGGGGTAACTCTTAACATTGAAAACCTTCATATTCTTACATATCATAGATTGAGATTTTCTTGCATATAACCTTCTAACTTAGGTCCAAAATGTGGGGGTTCATGCTCAAAGACTTGAAAACATGCAATATATATATATATATATATATACATCATGCACACATAAGATAGAGTAAGATTATTTAGAACCATTCAAATCAACCCAACCTGATCCTTATAAAACCCTAACTGGATAAAACTGAATTTCAACTCAGCATTCATCATAGACCATAACATGATATTAATATGCTTCATATAACTAGGAAGGCATCATAAAATCCATGATTTAAGTAATTTCACAAAATCTCACAACATACATAAACTATGGAACCAAGTAAAATAGAATGAAACTTAAGCTTTGTCGATGGAAGGGTCACACAAATCAAACCCACATATCTTATCCTAAGATCTATGAAGAAATCACTAACTTTTGGGAAGAAAGTCAAAACCCTAGCATTGCTTTCTATGGAGGACCTTGGGAGGTTGAGAGGATTTAGATTTTGGATTTTAGAAGAATGGTTTAGGAATGGTGGTTAATGGGTGTATAAAACTAATATAGGGCATTTTAGGAGTCAAAACGATGTAGCGTTGGGTTTAGGATTAGAGGAAATGACAAAAAAACTTTTCATAAAAATCTATCGGATCTACCCACAAAGGCCCAATTATGGGTTGTGAAAAGATATACGACCCATAGTGCATGTCGCAATCAAGATCCATAAACTATCTCACTAGGCTCCAAACTTACAAACCCTTCCACGATCCGTAAATCTTACCACATGCCATAGATCCCTTCATAGATCCTTTCTGTATTTAAGAAAAATCTCTAATCCATATGGTCTTTTTACAGTCTATGAAATAAACCATGACCTGAACTTAGGTCTCGTGGTTTCATTTCAATGACCAATTTCAACTTTTTGCCTTGCTCTCAACTATAAACATATGAGTTGTTACACAAGCCCTAGTTATGTAGGGTATTATAAGATTGTGAGAAGGGTTGACAAGGTCGCATATGAGTTAAAGTTTCCATTAGAGATGAACAAAATTCATCCAGCATTCCATGTATCAATTTTGAGAAAGTTTAATGAAGATCCAAACTCCATAGTTCCATTGGAAGATGTTATTATTGAGGAGAACTTAACATTTAAAGAAGTTTTGGTAGAGATACTAGATATATAGGTGAAGAGATTGAGGAAAAAAGTTATAGCGTCCATTAAAGTCCTTTGGAAAAATCAACAACTTGAAAGTGCGACTTGGAAAGAAGAAGTGGACATGATGAAATGATATCCCTATATTTCTACTTTACTCAAGCCTATGGTAATAAGACAATCATGTCTATGATGTCAAGACATGTAATTTATCCCATAGAGCCAAGTTGCATGCATTCATATTCATGGAATCATGTTTTACTGGCATTTTTATGCCTAAGTTTGAGCTTTTGTAAAGATGATGTTTACATTGTATTGAAGTATTTATATTAGGGCTGAAAAGTATTATGTTATTCATCTCAAGCGTAGTTTCATAATATTCAGGAATGAATGTTCCCAAAGAGTAGATATTGTAACACCTGCCAGCGCACCTCAAGAAGACCCTATGATGTACTTCTTGAATATCTTAAATCCGTGCATTATTTTACAAATCCAACTTCATATTCTTTTTCAGGAGGCAACATTGTTTAGGAAAATGGTCACCTTTGATTAT
>JAOTQR010136986.1:0-59211 GCA_025774065.1 Solanum ossicruentum | reverse complement strand
ATAAATGTGAAAGACTTTGAAACAGGTTCCAGAGTTTTATGCATAAATACATCATATGAAACTTAAAACAAAAACCAAGATAAGAGTATTACAGCAGCAGCATAGTATCGATTTAATCACAACATGAGAAGCAGTAGGAAAAATAACGACACCTTCAAACGATACACAGTGCCCGCATCAGACTCGACAAGAATGAGAAACATTCAAACACTAACAACGACAAACCACAAATCGTTTTTACTTCCAACAGGGCATTTTCAATCAAAATGAACACAATACAAGTACGAATAGCCTCGATATAATTCCAATTAGAACCCAGCAAAATGTAAACAGAGAAGTTTCAACAGTTTCGAAGTTCACATTCTAACACAGTAGACTTCAAACAAAAATGAGATTGGAATATTACCTTTTTCGGGGCAGCGAACTTAGACGACGACGAGCTTGACGAAGCTTCGATGCTACCAAACCTTGTTCAGAACATTTCGCATATGAAATTATGCGTTTTGGACCAACAAACAAAGGTTTTTACTCAGGTTTTCCGAATTTAGGGACTATTTCAGCGATTGATTGGAATTTTCGGATTGATTTCTTAGATTGATAGGTTTTCTCAAATTTTCTCTCGCTCCCCCATTTTCCCGTCGACCGCTCAAGACTCTTAGGGTTTTTCAGAGATCACTCCGGCTAGCTTTTCTATGGGGATTTTCTGATTATTGCCGATCGTTCTTCCTCTCTATCGACGGCTGCCCTCCCAAACGAAGGAGAAGAGGATTATATAGGTAGAAATTAGGGTCGAAATGGGGGAAAATGGATGGGATTCGGATTCGAATTTAGGTGCGTCGATTGCTCCTTGATTTACGGACCTTTGAAGAAAACTGATTGGAAAACGTGGATTGTGGTACAATAACGTTGAAGATAGGGGGAGAATTGTTGGATGAACGTTGGAGATTTGGTTGGGGATTTGATTGGGGATTCTTGGTTTCAAGTTTTTGTTTTTTTAAGAAAGAAAAGAATAAGGGGATGAAGATGGGAAATGGGGAAGGGGATTTGGTCTGGTGCGGCCAACGTGAAGAAAGGGGAAAAATGAAAATTAGGGGCGCATGGGGTGCACGCGCCCGCTTAATAATATTTTTTTAAAAACAAATGGTTGAAAAATTGTTAAAAATAAAAAATAAAGCTCGATGACTAATTTGACACCGCGGAGGGTAAAAATTGGGTGTCAACATTTGATAGTTATTAATCAGGGCCTATTTTTGTCTTTTCCCATTTTGTAATCCCTCTAATACTTCATTTTGGACTATTTGTATGTGAATAAAGGATTCTAATGACCTAGAATGATAGAGTGAAATGTGTGATTGTCCAAATGTAAATAATTGTAATAGGCTATTCGTGACCTCTAGGTGGGGGTTTCGAGTAGGTGTAATGAAGTGATAATAAGGAGTAACATTCTTTAAGTGAAAGGTCCTTATAAAGGTATAGAAGACAAAAGAAGCGAGTAAAATTTGCATGAATGTGCTCATCTTATGGGTAACATATTGTAACTTTGGGTTAACTTGAACTTGATGAGATTATGCAATGGAGTTAGGATTTGTTGACAGCTATAGGCTTAAATTATTAAACTATGGTATACAAGGAGAAGAGCATGGTTGAGGAGAGTCACCAAGCTTAGAAGTCTTCAACGCTAGTTCTTGATACGAAGTTGTCCTACCCCTGTATTAGACAAGTGATCATCTTCTGAAGTCATGGGAAAAGTTGTTGGGAGTATTCAGGATTGTAACCCATTTCTCATCCCTGGTAAGATGGTTTCTAGTGAGGGAGTTTCTTATCTGCGAGAGATGTATTCATTCTTGAGTTCAAAGGTTTATTGCCCAAAAGTTTCAGAAATTTGATTGATTGAGTTTTGATGTCCCATTCATGCCCTTTAATGATGTAGTTAAAGGTAATATTTGTTATTCTTGATTTGAAATGATATGTCCATCCTAGAGTTGAAATAGTTGATTTTCTAAAGACTTTCATTGATTGATTGGTTGATCAATTGAGACTTGATTATTATTCTTTCCTCGAGCCTGTCTCTAATACCTATCATTCAATGGCTAATGATCTCGAGGGTGAGGCAGATATCGTAACACCTTGACAATTTCTAAGCTACGATCCAAACATGACTCTTATGCATATGACATAATACCAAGTGATTCTAACCATATAAATAGGTTAATGTGTAAAGTGGGATGATATATTTGAGATGAATTAAGATAAAAAAATCCCTTAACACAAAGTTGAGTTGAAACCTTTCATTCCGATTATGTTTTGATGTGAAATTATATAAAATTGGATGATCTAATAACTCTAACGTTCTGAAATTATGATAAGGTCCTTTTCTAATTATTTGAAGTATGTTGGATGTGGTTTAAGGTCATAAGAGACATTCAAATTCAAGCCAAATTCAAACTATTTTGCATCGGCTAAGTTTTGATATGAGTTCATAGTAAGGTCAACATCAAAATGAACATATCTCTCAACACATAATGTGTTAGGTGACCCATAATATATCAAATTGTATATCTTTGAATTAGCTTTCCAACTCATCCAATTTATCCTTAATCATAGTTTGGAGTAAACATTTATGATAAATTTAATAAAGTCAGCCAAATCTGTAAAATTCGATGATCCGCTAATTTAGACTGCAAAAATGCCCAGATTGAAAAATAATAGGAGAGATGTTGGGTATACAAGTAAACATATCTTACCTACTAGTGACATATTTTAAAGTACAGTCCTAGGCCCGTAACGTACAATTTCACCAGTGAGCTAAGTTGTTACAGATGATATCAGAGCCCCTACTCCTATGTCAGCCTTGTCGATGTGGGCCAGAGTTTTGGCAAATTTTTATAAGGTGGGGAAAGCATCATGTAATTACCCTCCAGGTCATTTCTATGATTTTGTTGTTATTATGTTAATTTGAGCATGTGCATTGCGACCTTGGGACTATTGGGGTTATTATTGGTTGGCTTATTCGGGAGTTATGCGGATTTTTGAGTTAACCGAGAAGTTATACCCATAAAATGAGTTTTTGGATAAAGTCCTAGTAAACAACCTCGGAATGGAATCATGACAATTCCATTGGATCTAAAACGGTTGACTTAGGCTTGGAGCATAACCAGTGCAATTATATCATGGGTTGCAAATTTGGCCACCGGAACTGATTAATAGTTGATTCAGTCAATGCTCTCGAGAATTATGCTTTAGATAAAAATATTGATAGCATTATTAGCTCAAGAATGTTGATTTTTGTCTAGGGTGACCCTCGTTTGATACCAGTGATATCCGAATGTGATTTGACCCCCTAGGGGGGGCTTTTCATTAAAAGTTACGTATAACGAAGTAGGGCCCTCACTTTGTCGTAAGAATCTCGGTTGGAAATTTGAATTGTACCATTGGGTCCAGAACGTCAAAAACCATAGAATAACATAGTTCATTTGTGAAAATCAAAGTTCGGACGAGCCTGTAATGATGAAAAGGAGATTGAGGGATGACTGGAAAGATAAAAGGGAATATGGTAGATTGTGGGGCTGACATGTGGCACAATCAGTGTCTTCCACGTGGTTGATAGGTGTTAGCCATTTCCTTTGCCTATATTTATGTGGTTTTGGGGAATATATTATAGTTTCGCTCTCAACTTAGCACGCCAATTTCGAGCTTATTTTTCAGCAAATTTGAGTGATTTGAAAGGCTACATGACTCGATTTTAACAAGTAATGTTGTGGTGAAATTGGATTCAGGATTTGACACGTATTTTGAGGCAAATCTCTATTCCTTCATTGATATATCAGGAATAGGTGAAAACTTTATATTGCAATATCTCGGTCATTTCTTAACGGAATTAATTGAAAGTTGTTTCTAAATTGTTCTACATTTTAAGTGGGACATTATGGAATGTTGTGTGTTTGCTGATTTTTTTCTTTTTTTTGACAATTTTGACTGAGAAAGTTTTAGAAAGAATGTTTTTCTCGTAAAGTTTTTAACTTCGTTTTTGGGCCTTTTCTTGGTCTTCTAGGGTCCATTTTGGGCTGAGTTTCTGGCTATGGAATCAGAGTGCTATGAGAATTATTTTACGGTGATTGATTCAAGATTTTGAGTATGGGACTCGATTTTCCCCATTTTAGTCTTATTTGGTGTAATTTCACCTGTTTGCTGAGATTTTTTGGCCAAATCAGTTGTAATAATCTTGTGACTTATGTTTGAATAGATGATCAGCATCGAGAAGAGATTCAGATGGGAAAATCTTAGTTGGATTGACTCGGAGTGGGAATATGTGGGAATGTACTGTTTATGGATTGAGTTGTGGAGTACATATTGTATATGGATGGATGTGATCTTTGTGTAGTGTATATATAATGTTATGGGATGCTAGTTGTTATACTGAGGGTTGCGTTAGCTGTAGATGCTATATTACTTGAATTCTTATATTATATGACTACGAAAGGAGTTGGCTGGAGTTGTGAACACATGACAGGTATGTACACTAAACTTGACTCTTGGTTGTATGTGTGTGTGGTCTAAGGCTATCAGAATGTTATTGAGGTGGGCCTGTAATTACATGCTGCCCTATACGCTAGATCTAATATGTACATCTAGCTGGTATGTATATGAAACAACACCAAAAGGGCCTGAAAATGTTCCTCGAAAGTGCCCATAATCAATTTCCATAAACCTCAAAATTCATGCGTAACGGTAGGGTGAAAATTCGTGTCTGTAATTGCCATATATCTCAAAGTGCGTATGATGGTAAGGTGTGACAACCACCAACCAATTGGGGGGTTGATAACTCAATCAACTTCTAAGGGGATGATAGGCCTTGGATTCTATAATGATGGTCTTTTACTACACATGTACTATGTTCTATATAAGCATGTTTTACTTCAAGCATCGTTCGTGCATGACATATTGATACAAGGTCATTTAATGCTTATAATTATGCAGTTTGATTATGTTGCCTATCTTTTGTTGCATTGCATCCTACATTCTTTGTACATTCAAATGTACTAACGCATACTTTATGCCTACATGATGTTACCATGTTGGAACCGGGGCTCAACTTGATCATCTCCGTCCACGTGGCTAGTACTATCTTCTTAAAGCAAGTTAGTGGATTACTCAACTCCGAGGATGATATCTTTTGATCCTATGTTATGCAAAGACTCTCTCTATCTTATTGTATGCTTTTGACTATGAGGGTGTGCCCGAAAAGTTGTCTTGGCCCTCGCTAAATCCCATGTTTAGATGTGTTGTTGGACAAGTTATGTAATGATGCTATGAGCTTTGACTCTCTTGACTCTTTTATGTTTTAATGCTATGAAAGACTCCCTTAGTCCCTTTGCCTTTATTTCTATCCTCTTATTGTTGCTTAATTGCTTCCGTGGCCAAGGATGTGTAATGATATGTTAAAAGGCTTGTTTGGAGTTCCTTCGGGTTCTCCATTTGCCATTCACGTCGAGGCCTTAGGCTTAGGTCGTGATAGTATATTCCTGATGTGGCTGCAGTTATCTATATTTTTACAGAGTACTTTGGTAGAATTTCCTGATTAAACATGATTCTATGCTACCCCTGTGTTTATATGATCTTGTATATTCTTGTTATCATGCCCTGTGGTTGATGTGATCTTATATATTGCTGTTATCTATTATGTACTTATGTCACTTGTTAGCGACCAGAGATACACCATTTTCTGGGAACGATCATAGTTGTACCCCTAAAGAAGCCTTATGACCTATAATATAAGATGCGTTGACATTGAGCCACTGACGGGTTAGAGATAGGAGTGTGACCCTTTTAACAAGGTGTAAGTTATATCTGATGGGCTTTCTACGCTATCTGCAATAAAACACTAGTTACATGGGTTAGTCTTGGGGACTGGCATCCTGTTGTAAGGGGCACATTTAAGTGGGCTGACACTCGGTTGTCTTAGGTGATATCCTATGCGGCCATTGGGCTATGATATGATTCTGGTGGGTTTCATCTTTTTGATGGTCTATTCTCTAGGGCCTTAGCTTAGGTTACATCGATGCTACCCTGTGAGATGCTTTACATAGAGGAAGGGTCTGGTATGAGTAGAATATAGACTAGTGTGTTGGTGCAGGCATATGTTTTGACTTGACTCGTACTTGTATGATCTTCTTAGCAAATTAATACTGAGATATGATGACCAGGAGAGTATGCATTGGTTATATGTTGTACTATGACTTGATCTGGTATAGATATGACAGAGAAAGGTTTAGGTATATTGGATATTTATGATTTGCCATAATGGTCTACAAGTACACTAGGAACTTATGATTGATGAGGTTATGGTATACTTTTCCTTGGTGAGGCATGAGTCTACAGTGATTTGTGACATATATATTTTGATGCATTGTTGACAGTTGTGATACGTCGGTTTATTTCATCTGATGCTAGGTTATCTATTATCTGATAGAGGTGGTGATTGCAATTATGTGTGTTGGATTGAGCATGTAGGATACCTAGGTTGAGAGGATCACCACCTATGTTCACTTTGGGCACAACATGACTTTGGAGTTTCGGATTCGAATATACTAGTTGAGTGAGTGACTATTGACATCTCATCCCAAATGATGCTCCCCGTCACCATTGAGCACCGGTGGTCATGTTTGTAGTATTCGAGTACTAGGTGATGCTCCATATGGACTTATGTCTTGATGGCCGCGATTGTGATGCTAAGTGGTAGATGCAGATTCTGAGGAATAATCATTGGCTGAGTTGTGGGTCCAGGACCTATTAATTGATGTTCTGTGGGACTAGGCCTCATGATTGATACTCCGGTGATGACACACTACTAGCATACTAGGGGTTTTTTTTCTCCCACGGGGGATAAATCCCATCATTATATTTATGTTCAGACCACTTTGCCCTGGCTGACTACCCGACCGGAGGCCAAGTCGAAAGACCTAGGGGTTCGAGTCCCCAGGTGATATTAGGGGTTCGAGTCCCTATGTGACACTGCTTCTGATAGGTCGGGGACCCGATTACTGTTGTGATATTAGGGCCGAGGGCTTGAAGTTTTACCTATGGATCCACTCATCTATGAACACTCTAATTGTGCTGGGTGTACCTCCTAGGCTTATAAGGGCTCAGGGGGCGTTCAAGCTTAGACACTAGGGCCTTAAACCCATGTAGAAATGACCCTTGTTCTGATGATATGGAGAGCTGGGGTCCGTAATGGTTCTATGGGATTTTGTAATTTTCTTTCGGCATTATTATTGTGCACGGGTGTACCTACTGAGCTTATAGGGGCCCAGTTGGCATACATGCATAGATACTAGGGTCTTGCACCCATGTACAACACTCTCAGTTGGGGGTAGTTGTGGTATCGGCCTATGCAGTCTTTGTCAGTCAGTATCGATGATCAATACTTGGATTGGTCCTGGTTATCATCTTTCTTCACTTCGATTGGTTTAGTAGTGGTTTGAGGGTTCCCAGACATGCCTATGCCTTGATATGAGTTCACTTTGCCACAATGTTGCAATTCTCTTTATATTTGGGCTTTATGTATGTTAACTATTTCATTAAGTCGGCCCATGATGCCTATTGGGTGTCTTTTCTGATACTCACCCTTATTTTTGCATCTTGCCATTGTGCAGGTCCAGGTACGGGCCATGATAGCTGAGTTTTGAAATTTTGGGAGTGCTTAGAAGACTTTTGGTGAGCACCGGTAGCTCTGGCTTTTTTGCAGTCTCCTTCCAATTGATGACCATAATTTGCATCCAGACATCTACCTTATATAGTAGTGTTTGGTATTTGTAGGTGCACTCCTAGTTTTGTATGTTATTATAATTATTGATATATTTATATGATATGTCCTTGTATCTGTTGTAGCTCTATACAGTTGACTTCTAGGTTCGGGGTAGGTTTCAGTGTATATATATACTCTTATTTTATCGATTTAGTTTGGACTAGAGAGTTAGGCCAAATACCCTTATATTGGTAATTGGCTTGCCTATAAGTGGGACCAACAAGTGCTATCATAACCGGAATTGGGTCATGACACTTCAATGCTAAGGGGGTGTATGTAACAACCCATCTTAAAATGAAAAGTCGCACATCGATAAAAATACAAGAGAGAAGATGGTTATACAAGTAAACAAACCTTACCTACAAGTGACACCTTTTAAAGACATGCGAGCCTAGGCCCAAAACGGATAATATCACTTGTGGGTTGGGTTGTTACACTTAATGAGTTAAATAGACTCAAGTTTCTACCATTCGACGTAGATATTTACATCTATAAAAAATTTGTTAAAAGATCAAACTAATGTAGTTTTCAGATCTTTTATCATATCAATAATACTAACTAAAATAACCTTCATTTTTGTTAAAAGCAACAGTACTTGTAGTCTTCAATAATATATAAAACATTAAAGACCATAAAAAATTAAAACGTTGTGTTAAATAAGACAAAATTATTTCTTTTATTTGTTGTTAGGATTTGAACTTGGTCTTTCACGCAGTACTTGTCACGACCCAAGCCTAGGGCCTAGACGTGACACGACGAATGGGGAACACAAAGGAAACCCCAAATAAGCCTCTTAACATATCATCACACATCCTTGGCCGTGGAAGCAAGTAATTGACATAATAGATTAGAAATAAGGGCAAAAGGGACTAAGGGGAAACTTCATAATATAATAATCAAAAACAACAGAGTCAAGGCTCATAACATAGATACATAACATGTCCAACAACACCTCTATTACACAGATAAGAGCCAGGGGCCAAGACAAGAAATCGGGCTCAACCTCATAGTCAATGTATACAATAAGGAGAGATAGTCATAATACAAAGCATAAGAACATAGACATTGTCCCCAGAATGGAAGACTCAACAACTAAATTGAGAAAGATCGTACTAGCCATATAAAGGAGGATGATCAAGTGGGACTCCGGTTCCTACATGGTAATGTAGGCATTGAGTATGCATTAGTACATTTGTATATACTATGTAGGATGCAATGTAACATGAGATACACAACATAATTGAAATGAATAATGATAAGCAATAAATAGCACAATGACCAATATGGCATGCATGATCAATGCTTAAGTAAAACATTATTACATATAACATGTGTCAGAAGAGACCATCATTACAGTTGCCGTAGGTTACCAAGGTACAAACCCCTTTGGTTGGTTGGTAGATCGTCGCACCTTACCACCCATGGTGGTTAAGAAACTAACACCTCAACCCGGTTACCAAGGTAAGGACCCCTTGATTGGTTGGTGGATATTGCACCCTACCACCCCTAGTGATTTAGGTACTAACCCCTCAATACGGTTATCAAGGAACAACACCTTGATTAGTATCAAGATACAAACCCCTAGACATAGTTACCCGGGCTCTTAACCCCCCTGTGTAAGGCATGGTCATTTTCCAACATTATATAAGAGAATATGATATACCTAATTCCTTTCTTCATTACAAAGTCATTCAACTCAGAGGACATGCATTGGGCCTTCAATTCCTTAAGAAATCATAACTGGATGTTTTTCAAACATTTGGCGAGTGTGTAGTACTAGTGTAAATTAATGTATTTCAAGAGTGTAATCATGCTAGAAAATTCATTGTAAAACCATCAATAGATATTTGGTAACACCCTCAAGCAACATAAATCAAAATCCTTCATCAAATATCACTATAAACCTTAGATTCATAGCTCAAAAAATGCAAAAACAACAACATTTTCATGAAATCACAACCTGGTGTGCAGTAAAATTCATAATAAGCAAGACCCATGAGTAAATCAATCTTAATTCATACAATTTTAGAAAAAGAAAAGCTTAAGCATCATGGGTGAAAAGAACCCATGAAAGAAACTCACATACCTTGAATTTGGAGATTCCTTGAAGAAGATTAGAGATGGAGACTTGAATCTTGAATGTGAACCTTAAGATCCGGATGAGTTTTGGGACTTGAAATTTGGAGATAAAATATTGTCTAAGTGTTTGAGAGAGTATTTGGGAATGTCTTGAA
This sequence comes from Solanum ossicruentum, assembly GCA_025774065.1. Taxonomy (NCBI): domain Eukaryota; kingdom Viridiplantae; phylum Streptophyta; class Magnoliopsida; order Solanales; family Solanaceae; genus Solanum; species Solanum ossicruentum. The sequence continues at coordinate 49,173 of JAOTQR010136986.1, read as the reverse complement.
TGCTATAAGGGTGAAATAAGGCTAAGTATCGGTATTTTCACACATGGGAAGACTAAGTCCCAGACCCAAAAGCCTTAGACCGGACAAGAAAAACTGCACACAATATGAATTGAGGCGCACCCTTGGCGCATCGCTCTAGGGGTATGGAGACCTTACTGGAAATCACATTTTTGCGATTTTCAAATTTTGCTATGATTGCTCTTATTTCGGGGTTAGACCCATTTTTCACTCAAGTTGACCCCTTAAATAAGAATACGAAGTCAAATTTTTAATAACGTGCACAGATTTATAGATATATAGAAATTACAATTTCGGGCACTTCTGAGGCACATTTTCAGGCACATTTTGGGGTCGTTTCAATATCTCTCCCTTGGGAACATTCATCCAAGAATGTTAAAGAAACGTATATAAGAAGATTAATTATGAAGAAATCAGGCCCAACAAGAATGTGACAACACACTTAAAACACCATTTTCAAAATCTCAACATAAGTGTAAAATTACCATGAACATTATCAATATAAATATGAATGCATGCAAATGACTTAGGGGCTCGAAGATGTCACATGAAATCACATAGAAGGCTTAGAATTAGTACCTTAGGCTTGAGTAGAATGGAAAGAGTAAGGATATCATTTTTGCATGTCCGTTTCGGCCTCGCATGTTGCACTTTTGACTTGTTGATTCCTCCAAAGGACCTTAATGGAAGCAACATCCTTGTTCCTCAACCTCTTCACTTGTCTATCCAAGATCTCTACTGAAACGTCTTGATATGTAAAGTTTTCTTCAAGTACCCCCCAACATAAGAGGCACAATAGCATTAGGGTCACCCACATACTTCCTCAACATAGATACATGGAATACAGGATGAACTAATTCCATTCACTAGTCAATTTGAACTCATAGGCCACCTTACCAATCCTTCTCACCACCCTATATGGACCCATATATCTAAGGCTTAACTTACCCTTCTTAGAAAAATGAACCACACCCTTCATGGGTGAAACCTTCAAATAAATCAAATCACCAACTTTGAACTCAAGATCCATTTTCCACAAATCAGCATAGGACTTTTGGCGACTTTGGTTCGTATTCAACCTTTCTCTAATCGTCTTAACCTTCTCAAGAGCCTCCACAAGTAGATCTGGTCACAAAAAAGTCACCTATCCATCCTCAGACCACCCAACTGGTGATCTACAACATCTACCATAGAGGGCCTCAAAAGGAGTCATACCGATACTAGAATGATAACTATTGTTATAGGAAAACTCAATCAACGGAAGATGATTATCCCAACTACCTCTAAACTCCAATACACAAGCCCTAAGCATGTCCTCAAGAGTTTGAATAGTTTTTTTGGATTGGCCATCCATTTGAGGGTGAAACATCGTACTGAGTTTAACTCTTGTACCAAGACACCTTTGGAAGGACCTCCAAAACTGTGAAGTGAATTGTTCACCACGATCTGATATGATGGAAATAAGAACCCCATGCAACTTCACTAAGTCATGAATGTACAACCTAGCATAATCTTCAGCTCTATATGTAGTCTTAACAGGTAGAAAGTAAGCTGATTTCGTCATCTTATGAACCACAACCCATATGGAATCAAAACCCCTTCTAGTTTTTGGCAACACAACTACAAAATCCATATTAATGTCTTCCCACTTCCAAGTAGGAATCTCTATATCTTAGGCTAGGCCACCCAACCTTTGATGCTCACCTTTGACTTGTTGGAAACTATGACAAGCGGATACAAATTTAGCAATATCTCTCTTCATGCCTCCCCACCAATACATATCCCTCAAATATCTATACATCATAGTAGACCTGGGGTGAATAAAGTAGGAAGATCCATGAGCCTCATCAAGAATCTTTTCTCTTAAGCCATCTACACAAGGCAGAGATAACCTACCTTGGTATCTAAGGACACCATCTCCCCCTTGGGAGAAAACCTCCACCTTACCATCTTTTACCAATGCCTTTAATTCTTACAAAGCAGGGTCAAGATCTTGCTTAGCTTTCACCTCCTCAACTAATGAACATTTAGAACCATAAACCATAACACCACCACCATTATCAACCTCTTCCAACCTAACTCCCAATCTAGCCAACCTATGGACCTCCCTAGCCACCCCTTTGCCACCATCATCAACATGAGCTAGGCTACCGGTAGACACCCTACTCAAAGTATCCGACACCACATTAGCCTTACCAGGATGGTAGTTCACACTCATATCATAGTCCTTAAGATGTTCTAACTATCTTCTTTTCCTCAAGTTGAGATTTTTTTGTGTGAAGATATATTGGAGACTCTTATGATTAGTGACATATCAACATGCACCCCATACAAATAATGATATCATATCTTTAATGTAAATACCATGACAGCTAGTTCAAGATAACGACTACGATAGTTCTTTTCATGAACTTTGAGTTGCCTAGAAGAATAGGTGATGACCTCACCATTTTGCATCAAAACACAACCCATACAAACTCTAGAAGCATCACAATACATTACAAATCCTTCTAGCCCTTTTAGTAGAGACAAAATAGGAGCAGACAAAAGCTTATCTTACTCTTTTCACACTTATTGGTTAACAAAAATTTGACTTTCTTTTGAGTCAACTTGGTCATAGGACAAGCAATAGATGAGAACTATTCATAAACCTCTGATAGTACCCTGCTAACCCCAAAAAGCTCCTAATATCCGATAGGGTCCATGGTCTAGGCCAATTTCTAATCACATCTGTCCTTTTAGGATCCACCTTAATACCATCCCCAGAAAAACATGACCTAGGAAGGCAACTCTTTTAAGTACAATTCATATTTTTCATACTTAGCATACAACTTATCTTCTCTCAATCCTTATGGCACTACCCTCAAGTGACACATATTCTCCTCCTCACTATGAGAATAGATCAAAATATCATCAATAACGACCATAACAAATGAATAAAGGTAGGGTTTGAAGACCCTATTCATAAGATCCATGAAGATAGCCGGTGCATTGATTAACCCAAAGGACATCACAACAAACTCATAATGGACATACCTAGTCCAAAAGGCCGTCTTGGGAATATCACACTCCCTCACGATCACTTGATGATACCTGGACCGAAGATCATTGTTAAAGAAGTGGCTGGCCCATTGCAATTGTTCAAAGAAATCACCAATGCTTGGAAGAGGATACCTACTCTTGACAGTGACCTTATTAAGTTGCTGGTAGTCAATACACATTCTAAGGGAACCATCTTTCTTCTTCACAAACCACACCAGTGCACCTTAAGGTGATTGGCTAGGCCTAATAAAACCCTTCTCCAACAAGTCTCTCAATTTCTCCTTCAACTCTTTTAACTCTGCCGAGGCTATACGATAAGGGGGAATAGAAATGGGTTGAGTATCGGTGGGAGGTCTATACAAAAATCTATCTCACTTTAGGGAGGAATCGGACCGATAATTTCTATTTTTTGCTTTTCTCCGCCCAATCGGGGAGGTCATTTGGAAGGACATCAAGGAACTCATTTACAACTAGAACTGACTCTATGGGATGGACTTTGGACTCCACATCCCTTACCCTCGCAAGATGATAAAGACACCTCTTAGAGATCAACTTATAAGCTTTAATGCAAGAGATGAATCTACCCTTGACCACCACATATGACTCTCCCACTCAAGAACGAGTTTATTTGGGAATTGGAGTTTGACCCTACATGTTCTACAATCAATAAAGACATAGTATGCATGCAACTAATCCATCCCAAGAATGATATCAAAATCAAATATATCCAACTCCACAAGATGACAAGAAAATTTTTTTATGAAAAATGCAAATAGGACAATTTCTATACACCTTTCTAGCAATAATAGATGAACCAATAGGAGTAGACACCTCATACGACTCGCACAACAATTCAGGCTCAACAAGAAACTTTTTGGCAACAAAGGGGTAACAAAACAAAAGTGGCACCCGAATCAATCAATGCCTACACATCAAAATCAAAGACTTTTAACATACCAATGACATTATCGAGCACCTCATCAACCCCTTGCCTCCCGTACAAAGCATAAAACCGATTGTTCCTTGGGGAACCACCTCGTTGACCACCTCTCCCCAAAGGAATCACATTTGCACCTTGTGGACGGACTTCCTTACCCTTGTTGCTAACAATCAATCTCTTTGTGACCAACTTTCCCATATCCACAACATGCATTTGTGTCTCTCAAACATGGGACCCATGACCCCTACCACATTTTGGACACATATTATTAGGGACCACACTACCAACACCTTGGGCCCTTGGGAAGTCATTGGCAAATCCCTTATTAGAAACATGAGAAGACCCTTGGCCTTGATGGAATAGGCCACCCTTTCGACTTTGAAACCTACCTTTAAAGCAGGCCCTCTTACCTCATTACCCCTCCTCTTTCTCAACTTTTCCTCCTCCATTTGGTCAATATAGGTCATAAAATGGGACAAATCCATATCACTAGTCAACATAGCAGATTTACACTCCTCACTCACCAAGTTGGATACCCCCATCACAAATTTATTCATTCTAAACCTTAAGTCGGCCACCAAATATGGAAAATATTTTTAAAGTTGGTTGAACTTGATGAAATACTCCCTCACACTCATAGACCTTTGTCAAAATTCATAAATTCCACCGATTTGGCTTCCCTAAGCTTAAGAGGGAAGAACCAATTAAGAAAAGCCGCATTGAACTCCTTCCAGAGCACCACATTATTGATTCCCTACTTCTCCTTCCATTGATTATGCCATATTTGTTGCACCCTTTTGATTTGGTAAGCCGCCAATTTCGCCTTCTCCTCCGACCTAACACCCAAGATTGCTAAAATCTTATAGACCTCATCAATGAACTCTTGAGGGTCCTTATTCACCTTTGACCCATAGAATACTAGGGGATTCATCCTTGTGAAGTCTCTCACTCGAGATGCTGGTGTAGGATCATGAGGGCTTGGGCCCCTTGGTCGGCTTGATTAGCCACAACTTGTGTAAGAAAAGTGAGAGCGTCTCGGAGCTCACCATGAGCCAGTTGTTCCTCGGGTGTGCGGGCTCTTCTTTGTCTTATGTTAGGTACGGTCTAGCATAGCAAAGAACGAGCATTGGGGGGGGGGGGGAGAGAACTTACCTTAACTTCTATAGCATGACATAGAGTATGTAGAAGGAAAATATTACCTAAAATGTCTCATAGCCTTCTACTCATAATTGTGGTGTACAACACAACCATGAATAAGACTCTAATCGATGCGGTGTATTGGATGTCGAGGACCATAAACAACCTAGTGGTTTGATCAAAAGTTTGTAACAATCAAATCCTAGGGCCTAGATATGACACGGAGAATGGGAACCCGAAGGAAACCCCAAACAAGCCTCTTAACGTATCATCACACATCCTTGGTCGTGGAAGCAAGTAATTGACATAATAGATTAGAAATAAGGGCAAAAAGGACTAAGGGGAAACTTCATCACATAGTTATCAAGAACAAGAAAGTCAAGGCTTATAGCATAGATACATAACTTGTAAAACAACACCTCTACCACATAGATAAGAGCAGGTACCAATACAAGCAACCGAGCTCACCCTCATAGTCAAAGTATGCAATAAGGAAAGAGAGTCGTAATATAGAGCATAAGAACATAGATATTGTCCCTGGAATGGAGGAATCACCAACCAGCTTGGGAGAGATTATACTAGCCACGTGGAGGAGGAGGATCAAATAGGGCTCCAGTTGCTACATTGTAAAATCATGTAGTCGTAGAGTATACGTTACGTTTGCATATACTAAGTATGTAGGATGTAATGCAATAAGAGATAGGCAACATAATCAAAATTTATAATGACAAGAAATGGATACCATAATGACAATATGGCATGCATGATCAATGCTTAAGTAAAACATGCTTACATATAACATAATAGATGTGTAAGAAGAGACCATTATTGTAGAACCCGTTGAGGAACTAACCCCTTAACTCGGTTACCAAGGTACGAACCCCTTGATTGGTTGGTGGATAGTCACACCCTACCATCCCTACTAATTGAGATACTAACCCTTCAACCCGATTATCAAGCCACAACCTCCTGACTAGTATTATGGTACAAACCCCTCGACATGGTTACCCGGGCTCTTAATCTCCCGAATAAGGCATGGTCACTTTATAACACTATATAGTAGAATATTATATACACACATTCCTTTTATCATTGTTAAGTCATTCAACTCATAAGACATGCATTGGGACTTTAATTCCATAAGAAATCATAACCGGATATTTTATCAAACACTTGGCAGACGTGTAGTGCTAGTGTAAAATCATGCATTTCAAGAGTGGAATCATGCTAGAAAATTCAATGTAAAACCATCAATAGATATTTGGTAACACCTTCAAGCAATATATATCAAACTCTTTCATCAAATCTCATAATAAACATAGATTCATAGCTCCAAACATGCTAAAACAACCACAATTTCATGAAATTCCAACCAGTGTGTATTGAAATTCATAATAAGTAAGTCCCATGAGTAAATCAACTTTAAAAAATGCAATTTTAGGTAAAGGAAAGCTTGGGCATCATGGGTGAAAGGAACCCATGAAAGAAACCCACATCCTTTACTTTGGAGAATCCTTAAAGAAGATTGGAGATGGAGACTCTAAGCTTGAATGATAACCTTAAGATCTGGATGAGTTTTGGGACTTGAAATTTGGAGATGAAATATTGTCTAAGTGTTTGAGAGAGTATTTGAGAATGTCTAGGATGATATGAGGGTGAAATAAGGCTAAGTATAGGTATTTTCATGCATGGGAAGGTTTAGGACCATGACTGAAAAGCCTTAGACCAAAAAAAGAAAAACTTCACACAAAATGAACTGAGGCGCGCCCCTGACGCTACGTGTCAGGGGCGCGAAAACCTCACTGGAAATCACATTTTTGCAATTTTCAAATTTTGCTGTGGTTGCTCTGAAATTGGGATTAGACCTATTCCCCACTCAATTTGATCCTCTAAACAAGAACATAAAGTCGAATTTTAAAATCGCGGATGAATTTTGACATATATGGAAATTACGATTTTGGGCACTTTCAATACACATTTTCTGGCACTTTTTGGGGTAGTTTCAGTACTTGAACTTGTAAGTAAATCCTTTTACTACATTTTTGTCACACAATTCACAAGTACACCTATCATTTTTCTCCACAAGGTTCTACCTTGTGTCATCTGCCAAACTAGCCATATCCTCCGTCATTCCATTTATGGACTTTCTTCTCAAATTTTCTACCATCAGGGTCACTAATGGTGATTCTTGAAGCGAGTTTCAAGTTTGTAATATCTTACTGCATCTATTGGAATGTACTACAATTGCAAATAAAGACTTTGTTAAATGAGAATGCTATAAAATCTATCACTAGAATATATAGTGACAAGATTTTATTTACCGGTTGATCTCTCCTTTTTTCTCATAATTTTGCTACAAAGTAAGAATTTTTTTTGAATAGCACATCCGCTTTTGAATATATTTGGACCATAATGGTTAGAGACATCCCTCTCCTTGCAAGTAGTGACTTTTCTGCATCTAGTTGAATCAAGAAAGTCAGTTGCCCAAGTTCACAAACTTAAATCCCATGAAAAATTACAAATATTAGATCTTTTCATTTTACATAATGGTAATCGAACATGGACTTTAGTAAAGAAAATAAATTTTCATATATCAAAAGTGATATATAATATTTAAACCTATTCTTCTTCACTATTCACAAAACTAACAAAAATGTGCCCTTAGGCTCATTTTGTCAGTAAACAAAACTTTTGAATCTTTTAAAAACAAAATTATAGTTTTTAATGGTTCATGAATTTAGAAAACTTTAAGATTATCTTCAAATATGCAATGAACTCATCTATACTGCAGTATACTAACAAGAAAAGAATTTTAAATTGCATATAATGTGAAAAAGAAGAGTAGATATAAAGATATTTCATAAGTGTGTATACTTTTTGAACATTGTGCCTTTTTCTTATATTTGACAACCCTTTCATTCTATTCTCCATCCTCCTCCTCCTTGATTTTTTCATCTTCCCATCATCCCTCACACCTATCTTATTCTCGTATTCTTCTGGTTCCACGCATCTAGATTCTGAACTTGGAGTTGTTCATAAGTGTCTTCTTTCTCTTCCTTTCTACGTCTTCTTCAACATTGTCTTCTTCTACCATCGAATTCTCGGTATTATCATCAAAAGAAGAACTACTTCTATTATACCTCACCCAAGTCTTTCCTTTTGTCTCTATACTCTATCGATGCTCAACATTCATTTTTGCTTTTTCTTTTTACCTCCAACTCCTTTTCTTACACATTCATTTATTCGAAATAATTTAAAGTCAAATGTTCCTTATCCGTCATTATCAAATATTTAAAAGTCTCCAAAATCTAGAGTATAATTCTCAATGAATTTCTCCTATCCATATTGGAAATAAAAATCTCATCCTTTTTTGACCACACCTATAGGCCACATATTGCTTAATCGATTCCTCTTGGAAACTTTCCTAAGAATCTTTCCATTATTGTAATTTCTATGATATTTGAGAATTTTCGGTGAAGAAAAAAAGAACTCTATTTTTGAAAAAACTATATAGAACAATATTAGTGTCTTTAAATCATATTGACCATATCATAAAAATAACAAATATTAGAAGAATTTTTTCCAAATAAACTCAAAGTTTAGAACTATTACGATTAGAATTCAAGAATGTAACTATTTGATATTATTTGTTATTCAAGAATTCAAGAATTCCGACTGCAAAAGTTCTGAACTTTGAGTTTATTTGAAAATAAACTTCTTCTAATATCTGTTATTTTTATGATATGGTCAATATATATGATTTAAAGATACTATTATTGTTCTATATATGTTTTTCAAATATAAAGTTTTTTTTCTTCACAGAAACTTTCTAGAGTTTATACAATTACAACAAAGGAAAGATTCCTAGGAAAGTTTAAATTATTTGGAAACAATGAATGTGTAAAATAAGGAGTTGGAGGTAAAAACATAGAAGATGAAGTAAATGTTGAATATCGAAAGAGTGTAGAAACAAAAGGGAAGACTTAGGCGAGTTATAATAGCAGTAGTTCTTCTTCAGATGATACCATCGATGATTACATGGTAGAAGAAAACGATGCGGAAGAAGAGGTAGAAAAAAAAAAGAGAAAGAAGAGACTCATGAAATTCTCTATGTTCAAATTCCAGATGCATGAATGCACAAGAAGATGAGAATAAGAAGGGGTTGAGGGATGGGGATGGGAAAGATGAAGAAACTGAGGAGGTGGAGAATGAAGAAAAAAGTGAAAGGGTTGTCAAATATAAGCAAAAAGGCACAACATTCAAAAGGTAGATAGAATTATTAAATACCTTTATATTTGTTCCGCTTTTCACATTTTGTAGTTCGAGTCTTTTCTTGTTAGTGTATTGCTGTAAAAATGATGTCATTGCATATTTGAACATAATCTTAGAGTCTTTTAAATTCATTGATTATTATAAACTATAATTTAGTTTTAAAAGATTCAAAAGTTTGGTTCACTAACAAAATAAGCCTAAGGACACATTTTGTTAGTTTTGTAAATTGCAAAGAAGAATAGATTTAAATATTATTATATAACAATTTTGATATATGACAATTTTTTCTTTATTAAAGTACACATTTAATTTATTACCATTATGTAAAATTAAAAGATGGAGTATTTGCGAGTTTCCACAAGATTTATGTTTGTGAACCTGAACAACTTACTTTCTTGATTCAACTAGATGTAGAAAAATCACTACTTGCTAGGTTGTCACGACCCTAGCCTACGACCTAGACGTGGCACAACGAATGTGGATCCTGAAGGAACCCCAAACAAGCCTCTTAGCATATCATTACACATCCTTGGTCATGAAAGTAATTATACATCAACAATAGATAGAAAAAGGCGAAATACGGGGCTAAGGGACATCTTTGATACTATAAAATCAAAGAAAGTCAAAGTATAGCATTAATACAACATAATATTCTAATAACACCTCTAATATGTAGAAAGGAGCGAGGGTCAAAACATTTGGGCTCACCTTCATAGTCATAAACATGCATCAAAAGAAAGAGAGTCTTTATACATAGCATAAGATCAAAGACATTGTCCCCGAATTAAGGACTCACCAACTTGCTTTATAGAGATAATACTATCATGTAGGCATAGAGTATGAGTTAGTACATTTGAATGTATTAAGTTTGTAGAATGCAATGCAATAAGAGACAGGCAACATAGTCAAAATGCAATATCACAAGCAATGGATAGCATAATAATAATATGACATTTGTGAATGATAATTGAAGTAAACATGCTTATATAGGATATTATATGTGAAGGAATAGACCATCATCATAGACAAAGCAACTAAGTACTTGGAATCCAAGGTAGACAACCCCTTAGAAGTGATTGAGGAATTAACCCCTCAATTCGTTGATGGACATAACCACCCTCCATCGGAAGTAATTGAGGTATCAATCCCTTAATTGGTTGATGGATTACCACCCCCATCAGAGGCGATTGAGGTATCAATCCCTAAATTGGTTGATGAATATGAACACCCTCCGCCGGAAGTGATTTAGGAATCAACCCCTCAATTGGTTGATGGCTTACCACTCCCATTTGAGGAGATTGAGATATCAACCCTCAATTGGTTATGGTCAACTCACAACACTATAGTTACATATCATGAAATCATCACATAAATACCATCCTTTCATCACCATAAAATTACTTAACTCACATGCCAAGCATTAGGCCTTCAACAACTCAAGATACATTTACTAGACATTTTATCAAACACTTGGTGGTGTGCAATAGTAGTATAAAACCATGTAGTCGTCCGTGTAGTGGTCCGCTGAACTACACTTGGTGAGAAAAGATATTATCAGGCCACCGTACACCCAGGGCCACAACTCGTCAGACCTGCCATGGCCCGTGAAGATGGCCGTGGCATAACACTTAGCCAAGATCTTCCTCCCACGCTCACTAGGCCTCCATTATGCACTCCTATGGCTAGCCGCACACTCAGTGGTATGGTACACGGCCTGTGCCAGTGGCTGTGTCACATGCCTCAGACAAAAAATGGTCTTTTCTAGTTCAAGTCATCCCAGATATCCCGTGCAAAGCACCACAGCCCATCAAAGTGTCCATTTGACATCACTACACGGGAGGGTCTTATGAAGATGGTCACAATTGCTTCATCCGACCTCGGAATGAGGTGAAACCAAGTGCGTTGGAAGTCTAACTTAAAGGGATTTCATTTGTTATGTTGTGCGCCATCAAGCTCCATGTATGCTAAAAGTTATGCTCATTTAAAATTTATCCCTTGCATCAACCAACACCCAAAACTCAACTAATAAAGAAGTATTGAACTTGTCATGTACTAGAAGTCTCCCATGTCACTAATACACTCCCAACCTAATAAAATGAGGCTTGAAATATGGGTACATTAGAGCGTGGAGTCAATGGGTGTCATAATATCTCCCCCTTGGCAACATTCGTTCCCTAATGTAGGAGGACAAGGCTTGAAAGGCTAGATTTAGAACATGAAACACCCAACCATGGGATTCAATGCATAGCTTATTATTTGAAAATCATGAAGTAGTTAAAGCTCATGCCAAAATGTGTTTAGATTATTCAAATCATCACATAAATCATTTTAATGCACATGTAAGCATGTCATGCCATGATACTCAAGATTTGGAAGGATTACGACAACTTGGGAAAAGAAAGAACCTAGTGCCTTAGACTTAGGTAGATTTGAATAAGATAGGGATGTCACTTCATCATGTCTGCCTCGACTTCTCATATAGCGCTTTCAACTTGTTAATTCCTCCAAAGGACTTGACGGAAGCTACACCTTTGTTTCCCCAACTTCCTCACTTGACCATCCAAAATTTTCACCAGACCCTTTTTATAAGTTAAATTGTCCCTCATCACATCCACAACCTTCAAAGTCACCATAGCACTTGGGTCACCACACATCACCTTAATATAGACACATGGATAAAAAAACCCGGAAGAGATATATTCATCATATCCATAGGCAACTCCCATCCTTATGCAACCTTAACAATTCCTCCTCCAAGCCTTATAAGGACCTACAAACCTTAACCCAATTACTAACCTTATTCATGCATAGTCCACTTGGCACCATAAAGCACCATCTCCGTCTTGGATGACAACCTCTGCTCTACCATCTTTCACCAAAACGTCCAACTCTATCAAGGCGGAATCAAGGCCTTGCTTAACCTAGACCCCCTTCAACCCAAGAAGATTCGGAACCATCAAAACAACTACACCATTATTCTCAACTTGACCCAACCTCATTCCTAACCTAGTTAATCGGTGAACTTCTCCAACAACAACTTTTTTTCACCCTAAAGATTCCTACTTTACAACATTAGTAAGCAACCTCACATCCTTCAAAATCCACAATATCACCCCCAAATGACTCACAAACACTTCCTCACTTCCAGAAATAAACCAACATATAATCACCAAAGACCACCACAAACATACCAAGGTAGGGTATAAAGACTCCATACAAGAAACCTATCCAAACACAAAAGACATTACCCCAAATTCAATGTCGAAAAGGACATCAAGAATTCATTGACTACCGAAAATGACTTAATAGGAAAGGCCTTATTCTCAACATCCCTAACTCTCTTACAAGATGATATATGCAACCCCTTAGATATCAATTGGACCTTAAGACAAGAAATTAGCCAAACCTTTGCTACAACTTTACAACCTCCTACTCATTGACGGGTTCACTAGGGAATTGGGGTCTCATCATAGGGTTCTACAACTAATGGAGGCACAATATGCATTAACCAATTCATCCCAAGAATGACATCAAACTCTACTATGACATACTGTCACGACCCATGCCTAGGGCCTAGACGTGACCGGCGAATAGAGAACCTGAAGGAACCCCAAACAAGCCTCTTAGCATATCATCACACATGCTTGATCATGGAAACAAGTAATTAACATGAAAGATTTGAATATAGGAGCAAGGGACTAAGTAAAACCTTGCATATCAACAACATCAAGAGGCAAAAGAGTCAATGCTCATAACATAGATACATAGCATGTCCAACAATACCTCTACTACATAGATAAGAGCGGGGGCCAAGACAAGCAACCAGACTCACCCTCATAGTCAAAATAGAACATAAGAAAGAGAGTCTCAGTACATAATCAAGAAACATAGACTATGGTTCCCGAAATAAAGGAATCACCAACTAGATTTGAGTACAATGACCTAGCACGTGGAGGAGGAGGATGATCAACTTAGGCACCGATTCCTACATAGTGATATCATGTAGGCATAGAGTATGCTTTAGTTTGGTTGAATGTACTAAGTATATAGGATCCAATGCAACAATAGATAGACATCATATTCAAAATGCATAACGATAGGCAATAGACATCATATAAGAATATAGCATGAATGATCAATGCATAAGTAAAACATGCTTATGTAACTCATGCTCATATAGAATATCATATGTGTAGAAGAGATCAAGCTACCTTTTCAAGGTATAAACCCCTTGGTTGATGTGTGGTATAAACCCCTCACATGGTTGATGATAATCACAGCTTATCAACATGGAGACAAAGTATAAACCCCTCGCATGGTTGATGAGTATAAATCCCCAACATTATTACTTAGGCTCTTATCCCCCTAGATTGGATATGGTTTAATGCAACACTTTATATAGATTATATGATATACATAACCTCATTTCATCATTATATAGTCAATCATATCATATCTCATGCTTTGGACCTTCAACTTCTTATAAAACCACATCCAGACATTTTATCAAACACTTAGAGGGTATATAATGCTAGTAATAAACCATGAAATATAGAGATGAAATCATGCAAGAAAATCCATTGTAAAACCATAAATCAACACCTTGCAACACCCTCATGCAACATACGTCAAAATCCCTTCTCAAATTTTAAAATAGATCAAAGATTTATAGCTCAAAATATTGCAAAACAGTCACAATATTACATAGCTTTTTAACATAGTGTGCAATAAATTTCATAATAATCAAGACACATTTGTAAATCAACTTTAAATCATGCAATTTGAGTAAAAGGAGGCTTGGGTACCATGGGTGAAAGGAACCCATGAAAGAAACTCACATACCTTAGCTTGGAGATGAACTTGGTGAAGATTGGAGATAGAGACTTGAATCTTGAAGAAGAACCTTGTATAAAAACCTTAGCTTGGGATGAGGGTTTGAGACTTAAATCTTGAGAAAAATATAGGACAAGGGTTTGAGTGAGTATTGGGAAATGTTTTGAATGATATGAGGGTGAAATAAGCCTAAGTATAGGTAAAAACACGTTTGGGAACACTTAGGCCCAAGACTTAAAAGTCTTGGACTGAAGTCAAAAAAATACACAGAAAAAGAATACTGGTGTGTCGAACTAGCATCGCGCACAACATTCTGGAATCACATTTTATGATTTTCGAATTTTGATACGATTGCTCTAAAATCGGTTTCGACCCTTTTCTCCCTATTTTTCACCCCCTGAATAATAATATAGAGTCAAATTTTTGACATAACAAATGGATTTTGAGATATATAGAGATTAAAAATTCCGGGCATGCATAGGCAAATTTTTGGGCATTTTTTGGGGGTCGTTTCAATATCTACAACTTGGGAACATTCGTCCCCAAATGTAAAAGAGACGTACAAGACAAGAGTGATCATAAACAAATCATCCCCCAACATGAATGCAATATTACACTTTAGACACCACTTCAAAAATCTCAACATAAGTGTAAAATCATCATAACTTGCCAACTTAAACATGAATGCATATAAATGACATGGGACCTGAAACATAAGACTTAGAATAATTGAAAGTGCTTGACATATTATCATAAGCTTTAATAGAATGACAGAGATATAGATGTTGCTTCTCCAATGCTTGCACAGGCTTCCCGAGAGACACATATGAATAGACGACTCCACCAAAAGGGCCTTGATGAACCCCACATCAATATTAGTCAACCTCTTTACTCGTCCGTCCTTACTACCACCACAACCTACTCCTAATTCAACTTATCCTCTACATCACCCACCATCTCAAAGGGTCCTATAGCACTGAGCCACCAACACATCTCCTTAACCTAGAAACATGAAGAACCGAACATACCATAATCATATCCCTAGGAAAGTCCCATCAATATGCAACCTTACCAACTTCTCCTACACTCGAAAAGGACATCACAACCATAACTCAATTGTCAACCTTGAATACACCTATTCTACTTGTTGCCACGAACCACCATCTCCCCCTTGCGTGATAACCTCCACCCTACCATCTTTTCACCCCAAACATCCAATCTTAATAAGACGGAATCATGGCCTTGCTTAATCTAGACCTCTCCAACCAAAGAAGATTTGGAACCATCAAGAATACTACACCATCATGTTCAACTTCCTCCAACCTAATCCCTCAATCTAGCCAAACTATAGACCCCATTAGTCTCCTCCTTGCCACTATTATCCACACACACTACACTAGCTGCTTAGAGCACCAATCACAACACTAGTCCTTCCGGAGAAACTAATGCACACTCATACCATAATCCTTAAAGAATTCTAGCCACCTTCTTGCTATCCACAATGCACTTCTATCATATCAAGCAAACAACCTCTCATCATCTAAGACTTGCAATACTACTCCAAAATAATTCACAAGCTCTAAATAAATCAATACCTCATCACTAGAGACCACCACAAACATATCAAGGTAGGTTTTAAGACCTTATTCATGAAACCCATGCACACAATTGATGCCTAAGACAAGCAAACAACTCCACTCATATTCAAAGAGCTCATTCTTAGTCCAAAAAGACACTTAGGGATATCACCTACCCTCATCCTTACTTGGAGACAAAATCAGAACCAAAGATCAATCTTAGAAACGTGACTAAACCCATTGTAGTTGACCAAAAAGATTGACCATCCTTAACCATATTATTACAACCTTAAGGTTCTACACTCATTGGAAACATGCTATGCAAGTAGTCCAAACTATCCCAAGACCTCCAACACATCAAGCTAAATTCGTCCAAGGTCACCAGAGAAGACTCTATACAACAAGAACATGGGGCAACCCTTGTAGACACCCCCTTTCTCAATGTATCGGTGCTAAGTCATCCCACCAGAATACATATAACATACATATACATACTTTCAAAGAGGCAATAGTCATCTTTCTTCCCAAATTATTTCAATGCATAATTGGGATTAAAAGCCCACCATTCATAATAATTCATACTTAGGATCAAATACCCAAATCATAATTTCATAGTCAAAATATTCAAGCATAAGAATAGCCCATTCATACACAAAATGGTGAAAGCTCCCCAAATGCTCAATAAGCCAAAAACCAAAGACATATGTGTGATCACAATATTGTCATAACCAAAATTTTGTCAAATTCATACCATAAAACAAAATTGGGCTTAACGCATAGCATAATTTCTTAAAATAATCCATGTATATGAATGCATATGCTATGATCAACGAGGGAATGACATGGGTAATTAAGACTCAATCTAAAATTAATATTTATAATATGAAATTGAAGTGAAAACATAATTAATTCCACATTTAAATCCATACTGTAACCTCTCATGCATAAATTATTCAAAAAGGTGATATGCATACTTATAATTTCATAAATCCAAAGTATATCCTCATATAATGGTTTAAATCATAGTAAAATCATCAAATAAACACTACCCATGCATCAATAGAATTTTAGGAGTCATAATATTCAAAACTCCAAATTAAAGTAAGTAAAATCCATCTAGGTTTTCTTGAAAATAGTTTTTGGGTTTTCCTGATTAGAAGGGATTAAGAATCAACCGTCATAGATATGAGTCCTACCAGCACCAAGGAATAACACAAGAAATATCAACTCCCAAACCTATCAAATCACCCCATCCAAAACGTCAGTCACAATATTGGCTAATACTTAGAGTCAACTAAGCCATAGGGGAAATATAGAAGAGAACTTATTCACAAACTCTGGTAATAGCCCACTAAGCCCCAAGAAGCTCCTAACGCAAGGAAGTCAAGGTCTAGGCTAATCTCTAATCACCTTCGTCTTACTAGGGTTCACCTTAATACCATCACCCAACATCATATGACCTAGGAAGGCAACCTCTTACAACTAAAATCCCAGTTCCTCATATTTAACATCCAACCTTCTTCCTTGAACTTCGTTGTACTACCCTCAAAAGACTCACATGCACTACCTCTTTAGGGGACACAAACCATCATAATCACCAAAACCACCACAAGCCTATTAGAGTAGGGACTAAAGATCTTACTAATGATACTTATAGGCATAACCAGTGTACTAGTTCAACCAAAAGACACTACCCCAAATCCAAATTATCAAAAAGGAACAATTCTAATTACAAAACAACTTAGGTTCAACACCTCTAATCCCAATAAGATTATAAAATGCAACCCCTTAGAGACAAAGTGTACCTTATAACAAGAAATGGACCTACCTCCCTTGCTATCACTTAACAATCTCCTACTTAATGATGGGCTCATTAGGGAATTTGGGTCTATCTCTATGTGTCCTACCATCCATGAAGACACAACATGCACACAACCATTCCATTCCTATACTAATATTAAATTCCACCATACCAACTTTCACAAGTCACAAAGCAAGACCTAATGCAACACAAACTCAGATGAACAACTATGAACCTTCTAGCAGCAATATACTCAACAAAAGGATAGATACCAAAGGTCCACGCAACAACTTGGGCACACAAGGAGCCCCACTAGCGACCAAAAAGAATAGATAAGAAATAGTGGCACACCAGGCCTATCAATGCATGACAACAAAGCAACGGAATCTTCAACTTACCAGTATTAGCATCGGGCATCTCATCCCCTCCTTGAGCCACTTGATCAACATGACCACCTTGATCCAAAAGTCAACCATATGGGCAATCCAGAATTCTGTGACCTATCTCACCACACCCAAAACATACACCCGTGTGCTTCCTTCATGAGCCACCATGGTCCATCCTACACATAGGGAACTTAGGATTAGTCATCCTCCCATCACTTCCCCACAACCATAACAAGTATTAGTACCTCTCAAGCATAGGCCATTATGGCCTCTACCACATTTTTAGCACCTAGCATAAGGCACCACACCACCTCTATCTCTCCCCTTGGATTTGGAACTTACCCATATTACGGGCCCTCTTGGCATCACTACCTCTCCTCTTACCACTATAAGTCTCAAGAGCCCCACATGTTGATCGAGGTAAGTTGCTAATTTTTTCGCCACTTTGGCCACTTCCCATAGAGCATTGCAAATCTATGCGTTCATCATAGCACCAACCTAAGTAACTTGAGACATATCCTGAAATGTAGCGGTTAGGAGTTGGCAAAAGGCCCTAGGGGACCAAACTTTATCGCACGACATGGATCATGAAGAAGTGAAACATTTCCTAAAACGTCTCATAACCTCCTACTCATAGTTGTGATGCACAACACAACCATAAATAAAACTCTAATCGACCGGTGTGTTAGACTCCAAGGATCTATCAACCTAGTACTCTGATACCATCACTGTCACGATCCAAGCCTAGGTTCTAGATGTGACCGACGAATGGGGAACCCGAAGGAACCCTAAACAAGCCTCTTAGCATATCATCACACATCCTTGATCGTTGAGACAAGTAATTAACATTTGCAAATAGGAGCAAGGGACTAAGGGAAAGCTTACATATCAACAACATCAAGACAAAAGAGTCAAGGCTCGTAACATAGATACATACCATGTCCAACAACACCTCTACTACATAGATAAGAGCGAGGGCCAAGACAAGCAAGTGGGGTCATCCTCATAGTCAAAATAGAACATAATCAAGAGTGTCCCAATACACAATATGAGAAAGATAGACTAAGGTCACCGAAATAGAGGACTCACCAACTAGCTTTGAGTCAAATCAACCTAGCCACGTGGAGGAGGAGGATGATCAACTTGGGCACTGGTTTCTACATGGTGATATCATGTATTTATAGAGTTTGCGTTAGTACGTTTGAATATACTAAGTATGTAGGATGCAACACAACAATAGATAGTCATCATATTCAAAATGCATAATGATACGAAATAGACATCATATAGTTGTATGGGATGATTGATCAATCATAAGTAAAACATGCTTAAGTAACTCATACTCATATAGAATATCATATATGTAGAAGAGTCCAAGCTACCTTTCAAGGTATAAACCCCTTGGTGGCTGTGTGGTATAAACCCCTCACATGCTTGATAATAATCACACCTTATCAACACGGTGATGAAGTATAAACACCTCGCATGGTTGATGAGTATAAACCTTCAACATGTTTACCTGGGATCTTATCCCCCCAAATAGGTATGGTGTAATGCAATAGTTTATATAGAGAATATCATATAGATAAGATCATTTCATCATTATATATTCAATCATATGATACCTCATGTTTTGACCTTCAATTCCTCAAGAAACCACATCCATACATTTTATCAAATACTTAGAGGGTGTATAATGCTAGTATAAAACCATGAAATATAGAGAAGAAATCATGCAAGAAAATCCATTAGAAAACCATCAATCAATACGTTGCAACACCCTCAAGTAAGATACATCAAAACTCCTTCTCAAATCTTACAATAGTTCAATGATTTATAGCTCAAAACATAGCAAAACACTCACAACTTTACATAGCTTTACTGTAGTGTGCAGTGAGTTTCATAATCATCAAGATCCATTTGTAAATCAACTTTAAATCATGTATTTTGAGTAGAAAGAGGCTTGGGCATCATGGGTGAAAGGAACCCATGAAAAACCCACATACCTTATGTTGAAGATGAACTTGGTGAAGATTGGAGTTGGAGACTTGAAGCTTGAAGAAGAACCTTGAAGGAAAACCTTAGATTGGGAGGAGGGTTTGAGACTTGAATCTTGAGAGAATATAGGACTACGGGTTTGAGTGAGTATTGGGGAATGTTTTGGATGATATGAATGTGAACTAAAGCTAAGTATGGGTAAAAATACTTTTGGGAACACTTGGGCCCAAGACTCAAAATTCTTAGATTGAAGTAAAAAAAAATACACAAAAAAGAACACTAGCGCATCGTGCTAGCATCGTGCAGAACATTTTGGAAATCGCATTTTGTGATTTTTGAATTTTGATATGATTGCTCTAAAATCAGGGTTAGACCCTTTCCCCCATAATTTTGACCCCTTGAACAAGAATATGAAGTAAGATTTTTGAAATAACAAACAAATTTTGAGATATATAGAAATTAAAAAATCCGAGCATTTCGAGGCACATTTTCGAGCACATTTTTGGGGTCGTTTCACATACTCAATAACATCACAAAACAATACTATATGTAATAAGGACATGCAACAAGCCATATAGACTTTCCTAGTAATAATGGACTCACCAAAGAGGTAGACACCAAAAGGTCCACATAATAATTCAAGACACATGCAAAGCCCACTAGCAACAAAGAAACAATGAAAGAATAGTGACACTCGGACCAATGAATGCATATACCTCAAAATCAAAGATTTGTAAAATACCAGTGATGACATCGGGCACCTCATCAACCCCTTGCCTCCCATGAAGAGATAGAACCAATTGTTCCTTGGAGCACCACCTTGTTGATCACCTCTACCTAAAGGAACCGCATTTGCATCCCAGCCTTGTGGACGAACATCTTTTCACTTATTGCAATTAGCAGACAGTCCATCACCTTATGCCTCACTTCAGTACAACAAAACTAAACATTGGTATCCTTTAAACATGGGCCACCATGACCCCTACCACACTTTGGACACAAAACATTGGGTTCCATACCACCATCACCTTGGGCCCTTACATTATCACTGGTAAATCCTCTATTAGGAGCATAAGTAGATCCTTGGACTTGATGAAACCAGTCACCCTTGGGACTTTGGAACTTACCCTCAAAATGGGCCCTCTTGGAGTCACCACTCTTCTTTTCCTAAGTTTCTCCCCGTCTATTTGTTCTGCATAAGTCATTAAGCGGGACAAATCCATGTCACTAATCAACATAGCAGCCCAACACTCCTCATTCACCAAATCAGATACACCCATCCCAAACTTGTTCATTTTAGATCTTGGATCGACTATCAATTGGGGAGCATATTTTGAGAGTTAGTTGAACTTGAGGGCACACTCCCTCACACTCATAGATTCTTGCTTCAAATTCATGAACTCCATCATTTTGGCCTCCCTAAGCTCAAGAGGAAAGAAACAGTTGAGGAAATCCACCTTAAACCCTTCCCATAGAATCATATTGTTGTTCCCCTTCTCCTTCTTCCACAGAGTATACCATATTTGGGCCACCCCCTTGAGTTGATAAGCTACCCACTTGCCTTCTCTTATGATCTAACACCCATGATAGCCAACACTTTGTTTACCTTATCAATAAATTCTTAGGGTCCTCATCTACTTTAGACCCAATAAACTCTGGTGGGTTCATCCTAATAAAGTCTCTCACCCGAGATGCCAGAGTGGGAGCATAAAGGGCTTGGTCCCATTGGTTGACTTGGTTAGAAAGCTTGAGCTAGCAAAGTGAGAGAATCCCAGAGCTCTCCATGAGCTAGTTGTTCTTCATGAGTGCGGTCTCTTCTTCCTCTTGTGTTAGGCATGGTCTAAAAATGGCAAAAAACATTCATTAGGGGGACAACTTTACCTAACTTCTATAGTACGACATGGATCATGAAGAATGGGAACATTTCCTGAAACATCTCGTAGCCTCCTACTAACAGTTGTGGTACACAACACAACAATGAATAATACTCCAATCGACGTGATGTGTTGGACGCAGAGGACCATTAACAACCTAATGCTCTAATACCAAGTTTGTCACAACCCAAGCCTAGGGTCTAGATGTGACACAATGAATGGGGATCACAAGTGAAGCCCAAAGTATAACATTAGGCTTAGGGGAAATACGGGGCTAAGGGACACCTTTGATACCATAGAATCATAGAAATTCAAAGTATAACATAGTACATCAATAATGCTCCAACAAGTCCTCTAATATGTAAATAGGAACGGGGACTAAGACAACATTTCAGGCTCACCCTCGTAGTCATAAACATGCATCAAAAGAAAGAGTCTTTATACATAGCATAAGATCAAACACATTATCTCCAAAATTGAGGACTTGCCAACTTGCTTTGTAGAGATAGTACTAGTCACAGGGAGTATGAGGATGATCATGAGGAGCTCCAGTTCATATATGGTAACATCATGTAGTCATACTGTATGGGTTAGTACCTTTGAATGTACTGAGTATGTAGGATGCAATGCAACAAGAGATAGACAACATAGTCAAAATGCAATATCATAAGCAATGGATAACATAATAATAATATAATAGGTATGAATTATACTTGAAGTAAAACATAGTTATATAGGACATTTTATATGTGAAGGAAGAGACCATCATCATAGACCAAACAACTTAATACTTGCAATCCTAGGTAGACCACCCTTAGAAGCTATTAAGGAATCAACCCCTCAATTGATTGATGGACATGACCACCCTCCATCGAAAGTGATTAAGGTATCAACCCCTCAATTGGTTGATGGCTTACCAACCCCATCAAAGGTGATTGAGGTATCAACCCTTAAATTGCTTGATGGACATGACTACCCTCCACCGGAAGTGATTGAGGAATCAATCCCTCAATTGGTTGATGGGTTACCACCCCCATCCGAAGTGATTAAGGTATCAACCCCTTAATTATTATGGTCAAATCAAAACACTATAGTTACATATCATGAAATAATCACATAAAAAAGTCAATTAACTCATATGTCAAGCATTAGGCCTTCAACAACTCAAAATACATTAAATGGACATTTTATCAAGTACTTGGTGGCTGTGCAATATATGTATAAAATCATGCAATTCAAGAGTTAAATATTGTATGAAAATTCAATGTAAAACCACCCACCAACACTCGATAATAACCTCAAGAAATATACATCAAAAAACTTCATCAAATCATAAAATGGATCTTAGATTCATAGCTCAAAACATTCTTAAACAATCACAAGTTTTTGAAATCCCAACATAGTTTATAGTCAAAATTTAAAATAAGTAATACCCATAAGTAAACAACTTGAAAATATGAAATTTACGTAAAAAGAAAGGTTAGGAACCATGGGTGAAAGGACCCAATGGTTGAAACCCACATACCTTAGACTATGAGTCTCTTGAAATTGAGTTGGGAAACAATGCAAGCTTGGAATGGAATCTTGAAATCCAAACTTGTTCTTGAGTTTCCTTGAACTTGTATTAGGTTTTTGATGGAGGTTCTTTAGAGAATTTTAGAGTGTATTCAAGTTGAGAGTAATGAGTTTGATCGTTTGACATAGGGGTGGGGAGGTCAAGATAGAATTGGAACTCTAAAATGGTCATTAGAATGAATTAAATTCATGAAAATACCATTAGTGAACATATGAAAATATTGGCAAAGTGAGGCCCCATTGAAGGCCTGATGCCCCACTAAAGGCCTCACTAGTTGTGTGGCACTCCACAGGTCGTGGGAGTGTCTATGTAGTGGTCCATTGAAGGGCAAAAATTGGAAGTTGGGAACACTTAGAAAAATTACCGTCATCATCACTTTGATGGGACACTTTCATGGGTCGTGTGGTGCTAACAGTCTATGTAGTGGTCCATTGCACTACACTTGGTGAGAAAAATGTTGCCAGGCTATCCCACGCCCATGGTCATGACTCGTCAGACCTGCCATGGCACATGAAGATGGTTGTGGCACAACACTTAGCCAAGATCTTCCTCCACGCTCACTAGGCCTCCCTTGTACACTCTCATAGTTAGCCACATGCCCAGTGGAAAGACACATGGCCCATGCCATTGGCCGTGTAAAAATGCCCATGTGACATCACTACACCGGAGGGTCTCACGAAAATGGTCATAACTCCTTCATCCGACATTGAAATGAGGTAAAACCAAGTGCATTGGAAAGCTAACTCAAAGAGCTTTCATTGGATATGTCGTGGGTCATCCAATTCCATGTATGATAAAACTTATGCTTTTTTATATTTTACCCTTGCATAAACCAACACCCAGAACTCAACTCATGAAGAAGTCTTGAACTTGTCTATGTACTAGAAGTCCCCCACGACCCTAATACACTCCCAACCTGACCAAATGAGGCTTGAAACATGGACAAATATGAGTGTGGAGTCGTAGGTGGCACAAAGGTGAGGGATGTCCCTTACAATTATGGTGTAGATATATTCAAAAGTGGATGTGCAACTCAACCAAAAAATTCATACTTCTTTGCAAAATTATGAGCAAACAGGAGAGATCAATTGGTAAATAAAAGTCTATAACTATATATTCTAGTGAATCATTTTACAGTTTAATGCTATAGCATTCTCATTTAACAAAGTCTTTATCTTAATTGTGGTACATCCTAATAGATGTGATGATATATTACAAACTTGAACTCACTTAAAGCATCACCATTTGTGACTTTGATGGTCGAAATTTGAGATGAAAGTCAATAAATGAAATGATGGTGAAATATGGCTAGTTGTCGGATGGCTTTGCTTATGTAGGTGGAGCCTTATGGAAAATAATGAAAAGTGTATTTATGAATTTGTGAGAGGAAAATGCAGTAAAAGGATTTACTTACAAGTTCAAATACTTTGTGAAGGGCCAAGTTCCCATCCCAACTTACAAACGAACAAGTTTTCTCTTATTCAACATAGAATTTTAATTTTTATGGTATTTAGTGTTTTGTATATTGAAAAATTTTGAAGACTATAAGTACTACTGTTTGCTGAAAAAAACTGAAGGTTGTTTTAGTTAGTATTATTAATATGATAAAATATTGAAGACTATTTTAGGTTGATCTTATTCACGAATTTTATATAGGCGTAAATATGTATGTCGAATGGTAGGAACTTGAGTCCACTTAACTCATTATGATTTAACTTTAATTATTATTACTGTTTTTTCATCTACAAATCTTCTTGAGAGTGAGAACATTTATTTATATTTTTAGATTTTTAAATTGATAAAAAGTATGTTGTCCTCCTTATTTATTTATTTTCGATCCTGAACATGCTCTTCACATGCTTTATTTATTTTTAATCATGAATTACCTATGTAGATGTTATGATAGGAGTAGTGATGAGTTAAGACTCCACTTTAAATATTAACAACCAACATATACTATCTAGAGAGCAAACACATATAAAACGTGCTCCTGTTATGTAGTAGTACATCTTTTTTAATTGTTATATTTATTTAAGTATGCACAAATATTTTATTGATAATCGACGGTGAAGCATGAATTCAACTATAATTAATCACACTTTACTGCACACATCCTTTTTCAATATTTTTAGATATTTATAATGCTCTATATGTGCATTAAGCACATGAAAATCAATTATGTTGATAAATGGTGATGAAAATCATACTCAGGAGCTTTATTTATGTGATGAAAGACTTCAACTATGATTTGATTTCAAGCATGTCTATACCACACCATGAGCCAGTGCCTTAGACATGGTCGATATTTGGAAACCATTGTTGGTCCTCACGCGAACCCTTGGCATAGCTGACTCATTCAACTGAAAACTTTAATGTGCATGCATAAGTTTTATGTGGTGAATCTTTAAAATATTTAAAACTCAAATAATCTCAATCATGCTTTATATAAAGTTTGAAAAAGTTCTTGATACAAATACTAATGATGCCTATAATACATGAATCAATAAATTGAACTAACTCACTAACTTTGTCCATGAATCCTCTACTATACTGAAGATAGGTGCCTACAAGAAGTTGCTACTGACAATAAAATAATAATTTGGACTATCTAACTAGAACCCTCTAAAAGCAAAGAGGTCTCACAAACTACTGCTAGAAATTTGTTTTACTGAATGTCTGCTATCATGGGTACTTGAATATGCATCATAAAATGATGTAACACTAAAGGACATTGGTACTTGGAATATACAGTATGTAAAATAGCTAAAATAGGAACTCAGTATTGGATGCTCACTAAACTCAAGGACATAAATTCCGAGGGTGGAGACGGGGGAGTTGCGCACAGCGGCATTGCGTTGAGGTCAATGCAACATTAGGTGGGGGATAATGTCATGACTCGAATTCATGACCGTGTCAGGACTGCGCAACAGCATACATGCCAGTTGTTTCAAACTGGTGGGGGTACAATAACAATAAGGCATTGTTCTGCTGTAATTGTATGGGCCGAGTTAGGCATGCCGACCCGATTAAGTTTGGGGAGATTGTTACTTGTCGAGGACATAACTATGAAGGGAGATGGAGCATACTAGCGGCACAACTGGTCGGGAGCTATTGTCGCTTCCCTGATGAGCCCATGGAAGGGAGAAACTAGTCGGCATGCTATCTGGTCAGGCTGGTCTCGGGATGGAATGGATGCCTCGAGGCGCCGCATGGGCGCACTGCTAAAATAGCCAAAATAACTAAGTAACAAAATCAATGCAATATAAGTAAAACATCTGGTTTAATGCACAAATAAATGTAATTGAGTTTGCGTCTATAAATAATATATATTTTAGCTTAGGGAGTTTTTCTAGCCGACAACCATTACTATGAGCATCTTGATGATACAACGTCTTGCCCACATTGCTAGAGCCATCTAATAACTTGCCATGGTAAGAGATGAAACTGAATTTATAGATACATCTAAATTGGGCCATCTCAGTAGCATATGAGGAGTTGTACAATCTGATACAATCCTATTCTATTCTGGTTACATAATTATGGGTTCGAGTATTAATTATTCTTACCCATTTCGGTGCTCAAGGCTACTCTCAAAATATTATTGTAGGCTCATAATTTAATAGTATTATTACTTCAAAAAAATTATAACTTTTGGGACTTAGCCCAACTTTAGCTTTTGTCAACTCTTATCAAACTTGTCTCTTCTCTTTAAAAAAGATACCAATGCAATGAGTCTCTAAAACATAGTTTTACTGCTCGACTAACTTGTAAATATAGATTCCTTAAATATTTCTTGAACTCAACTCATTGGTTTTGATTGGCTAGGTTTTCATGAAATATCTAAGATTCTTATAAATGCAGCAATAAATGTAATACATCCTGACATTACAACTTAACTAAATAGTGAAATCATTAAATGCTATGATTTTCTTCAAGAAGAGTAACATAAACAATTATTTCAATAAAGTTTAATAACAATAAAGAAAACTTGATCCCAACTCATAAACTTGATCTTGGGTGGAAATTCGTAGTTAAAAGTACCAAAATAAATGTTGTAGTTCAAACAATACCAAAATAAATGTGGGATAACTTTTGGAGGGCCTTACATACTTGGAAGATTGATATTACAATCTAAATTAAAAGAACACTAGCTTTATTGAGAAAACCTTTGATCTTAGAACGTTGATGCAAGTTATTGAGAAAAGAAATCCTTTTGTATGAATTTTGGAGCGAAAGAACTTGGGAAAATCTTGGGTACTCGCTTCTCGTTGATTCATAAATTTTTGACATGATAGATTTAAGGTTCTTGATAAAGAAGAGGAACCTTGTTTTAGTTTTGAGAGAGTTTCTTGTGATAAAATTATTTAGATCGATGATTATAATCAGGAGAAAACTAGTTAGTTGAATGACATATTATTTTAGAACACCCATAAATGAATTAAATAAGGTTAAAAAGCTTTGGAAAAGACATAATAACATGGGAACTGTCCAAGAAGTGCTAAAGAAAATGTGCAGAAAACCTTAAAGTGAGGCTCTCCAGATCGTGGAATGATTTAAGACCCGTAAAAGGGTACATTTTTACTGCTAGATAGGACTTCACTAAAATGGGTATAACTTTTTATTTCAAACCCCAAATGAGGTAATATTGGTGGCGTTGGAAAGATAATTCCAAGACCTTTAATGTAACGTCCGATAAAATTATCAAAATACCTCTAGAAGAGAAATATGCACATAACATGTCTTCAAAAACTTTGATGGTGAATCCAAGGCCGAAAATGCGATCAACATGAAAAACTCTGGGGAAAAATTGTCTTAGTTGATTTTTAGAGCAACTAGATCAAGAGATAATTTTTTGATGCAAAAATGATTTTAAGTGAGAGTGCGCGATAGGTATGCAATGCGCATCTGCCGCGGAGTTACACTTAGACTTGATCTCAATATTTTCTATGGATTAGAATACTCAGTCGGAGAATCTTTAATGAAAAAAACTCAAACATGGCCAAGTCCACATCACAAACTTGGTACGTCGAATGTGAAATCTTTTAGTTTTTCATAGGCGCATTCCAGACTTTTTTCAACCCCTCCTAAACTTAAAATACGATCGATATAGGTTGTTTTGAGTGGAAATAGGATTTTGACACCCATTCCTAAGTCTTTCTAACTTTAAAATAAAGATTAGGCAAAAGAGAAGAGAAGAGGAGCGAGAATTTGAGGAAATCAAGGAGGGTTCTTGCAAGATTGAGTATCAAAGCTTCACACAAGGTATGAAAGGCTAAACTAAAGCATGAATTTGTTCTTCCATGTGCCCCTTTTGATGGTAATAGAAGAGTTGAGAGTCCAATGAATCTACATACATGTTTCGTGAGTACTTTCTTGAAAATTATACATATTACATATATTTTCATATATTCATGATCATCATAAACTTGATT
The DNA here is from genome assembly GCA_025774065.1 of Solanum ossicruentum. NCBI lineage: Eukaryota > Viridiplantae > Streptophyta > Magnoliopsida > Solanales > Solanaceae > Solanum > Solanum ossicruentum. Next base: position 20,287 of record JAOTQR010136986.1, on the reverse strand, counting down.
TCCTGAATTAAATACTTTTCATGAGTCATTGTATAAACTCTACATGTTATTTTGCAAAAGCATGCATGAATGAACCTAGGGATAGAGTCTAGAACCTTGATTGAGTATGTTGATTGTAATTGTAATGTGATCATGATGATGAGTTAATAGAGCTTGATGATCCTATGAGTGTATTCACAATTGAACTCTAGAGTTTTTTCTAATAATCTTCCTCTTAATGATTGATTTGAGTCCTTCACTTATTAAATCATAACTGAGTTGATGAGATGATTGGACAATAGGAGAAAGGGCCTAATCAAGTTGAGTCAATAAGATGATGAGAGTCCTTATAAGACTAATTGAGTTAATAAGATGGATTGTCTTATAGGCATTGAGTCTTCAAAAGAGTATCGAGTACTGAAACGAGTAAGAGTAAGTCCAACTCGAACTCATTAACTATTTTGCTAGGCGGAGGAGTAGACTAAGTCTGTTAAAGTCGGATAGATCCCTATTTTATGAACTAAGTCAATCAAAGTAGGACAAGTTCAATTTTTCAGGACAAAGTCCATTAAAGTTGGACATCTCCCCATTCTATTGTCCTGAAACAATAGGACTTGATTAGTTAATTGTTCGGATCCACTATGGATTCAATTCATTTTTTACCAGGAAAGTATGAAATAGTTATGGTAACATCAGCAATATTGTTTTCCGATCACTGACTCATAAGCGGTTATTGTTGAATAAGAGAAACTCCTAGAGAGGTCCCACACTGATAGTACTCTACATTGAGTTGAGTTGATTATTGAGGTTTGATTAGTATTGATGGATCATTTGTCTACTCTTTATTCTTCCTTTAGATAGATATTTTCAATCCTGATTGAGTATCTTCTAAGTTAATGTTATTTACATATTATTCTACCTATATCTATTTCATTCAGTCATTTTACATACTGGTACATTCCAAGTAGTAACGTCCCCTTTGCCCTCCATTGTTTTATGATGTAGAGGTAGGTACTAGAGATCATCAACAGGCATACCATTGAGGATCTATCACAGTTATAAGAGTTGATGAGGCTCCTTTACTTCGGAGGATCATTATTTATTTTTATCTAGCATTCTAGAGTTAGTCATGAGTTAGCTTTATTGTTTTTTGAGGTAGCCATGGGTCTGTTATTGGCACCAATTAATAGTGACAATGGCTTCATAGACTAGAGTTGATTTGTTGACTTGAGATAATGTTGGGCTAGTTTCTTTCATTCTAGTCTATTTATTTGATATTATATTTAAGATATAGATTGCCCATTATTATCCTTAGCCTTCTACTGAATTGCTATGTTTGTTGAGTGAATGAATGTGATGAGGCCAATTTATTTTCTTGGGGAATAGCAATAGTCTCTGCGTGTCGGCCACATCTAGGGTACCCTCACAAAGGGTGACAAACTTGGTATTAGAGCACAGAGTTCAAATGTCCTAGGGAGTCTATGAACCCATGTCTAGTAGAGTCTTGCTTATGGGTGTGTTATGTACCACACTTTATAAGAAGAAGGCTATAAGACATTAGGAATTTTTACACTTCTTTCTTTCTCCATTCTTTTTATAGAGTTAAATTCTATGAATAGTCTCTTCTAATTTAGGAATTTTTACACTTCTTTCTTTCTCCATTCTTTTTATAGAGTTAAATTCTATGAATAGTCTCTTCTAATTTGTGCGTTACGCATTTGCAGAATTGTGACCATGCCTCCATGAAGAGCCATTAGAGGTATAGAGCATCCATATGGATAGAATTCCAATAAACTTGAACCCCAGAATTAGGCTGAACCCATATTTCCAACTATCTCTATTGAGTAGACAGTACAAGCTTAAATCTCGAATACACTTTGCCCTAGGCTGTGACAATGCTAGTGTTAAATAGTTAGTAGGCATTTAGGATGCTCCAAATGCATCCAGGGCTCGTGATTTCTTGAGGATGAACCCACCTGAGTTCATAGGGTTTACACCCAATGAAGACCTAGAGAATTGTATTAATGAGCTCTAAAAGGTGCTTCAGCAATGCATGTGGTAGATGTTGATAGAGTTGAGTTGGCTTCCTATCAGCTCAAAGGTATTGTCAGACTATGGTTTTACCATTGGAAGAAGAATAGAGGAGAGCGCGCCCCACTTCGAACTGGATAATGTTTGAGGAAGCTTTCTTAGGGTGCTTCTTTCTAAGAAAGTTTAGGGTGGCAAAGGTAAGAGAGTTCTTGAATCTCAAATAGGGCTCCATGACTATGAGTTCCTTCAGGTCCAAATGTTGATGTTGATAGTAGTAGACTGAAGCGAGGGTAAATAGGGAAGAGTGAACGTATCATTATTGTGACAGTGGTGTTGTACCTGTGCCATATAGGGGTATAGATAGGTAAAAGAGGAGAGATAAGACCGTATGAGGTGCAATAGATATGTAAGAGTAAATTAGAGTGTCTCTAGCTAAGAAATATCTTGGTGTGTCTTTAAGTGGGAGCTCACTGAATGGTGGAGGTAGAAGTGCTAAGTAGGCTTGAAAATTCTTAGATATAGTTGAAGTGGTTAGAGTGATAGGCTTGAATGTGCAGTTGTTATTATATGAGTATTGATGATAGACTATTGATGACTTCGTGACAAGGGCTTCGGGTGAGAGTAATGAAGTAGTGGAGAGGATTAGGGATCTTTAATAAAAATCCCTATGAAAATATAGAGCGTTAATGTTGAGAATTATCTTTTTAGGAATATGTTTATCTTAGGAATTGCACTTCAGGACTTAGAATTAGGCCTGAACGGGATAAGGAGGTTGTGGTTAGGTGGAGATCTGAATATGAAGTATAAGCCTCAATTGATGGACTAGAGTTTCATGAAAAAGGAGCACAATTGGGATGGAGAGTTGAGCTTGAGAGTGTCCATAGAGTCTTGTATATCATGATGGTCCCATTCTCAATTAGAGTTGATGACTTCCTTCTTGAGTTTAAATGATTGATTGTCGAGACATTCAAATGATCCGAATTGATTGAGGTCTAATGTTATATTCATGCCTGATGATGAGAATGTTGAAGGTAATGACCTTACCCTCGACTTAAATTGATTTTTCTATTCCTGAGTTGATGTATCTATTTATGAATATGAGTAGAGATTGTTAAGATTGATGAGGAGTCGAGAGATTGATTGACTGAGCAAGTATTAAGAGGATTATTGATTGTTATTCATGCCTTGATGTCCATCCTTACTCAGCATTCGAGGATGAATGATTCCATCTAGGAAATGATGTAGCGTCACGTAAAATTACAAAAACACCACTATAGGAGAGATGTGCGCATAATGCATCTTTCCAAACTTCGATGGTATATTTGAGTTTGGAAATGTGATCATTATGCAAAATTGTGTGGAAAAACGGTCTTGCTTGATTTTTAGAGCAATCGGATCAAAAGATAATTTTTTGATGCAAAATAATTTTCAATGAGAGTTCGCAATAGTGTGCGACACGCACCTGCTGTGGAGTTACATTTAGGCTTAGTCCTAGTATTTTCTAAAGGATTAGAAAACTCGATCAAAGAATCTTTGACGAGAAAACCTCAAAAATGGCAAAGTCCACATCACGGACTTGGTACGCCAAATGTGAAATTTTTTAGATTTTACCAACCCTTCCTAAAAATAAAATACAATCAGTATAGGTTGTTTTGATCATAAATAGGATTTTAACACCCGTTTCGAAATCTTTCTAACTTTCTAACAAATATTAGGGCTAAAGAGAAGAGAAGAGGAGCGAGAATTCGAGGAAATCGAGGAGGGTTCTTACGAGATTGAGTGTCAAAGCTTCACAACAGGTATGCAAGGCTAAACTAAAGAATGGAATTATTCTTCCATTTGCCCCCATTGTACAAACCCTATATGTTATTTTATGAAAGTACACATGAATGAACCTAGGGATGGAGACCAGAGCTTTGACTGAGTTTGTTGATTATAATTATGATGTGAGCATGATAATGAGTTAATAGTGCATTTGGTCCATTTTTGGTTGAATTTGTTACTATGTTGTGCGGCTTCGAATGTGTATATATATGCATATGTCTTTTTATTAATATTTGGAGGTTTTTATTATATAAATAACCATTAGAAGTATATTATTTGGAGTGTTTAAGACTAACCCTAGGCTTGAAATTTCGGAATTTAATTATCGAAGTAGATGAAATTTTGAGGTTGGGGAAGATATATAATAATATAGATGACACTGGATTTCCTGTGATGTGTTTGTTTGATTCTAGATAGAGAATTGTCATTTTGGGGGTTGAGTTCAAGATTTGGCCATTTGGTAGAAATGTTCGAGTGCAGTTATGGCATTGAGGTAGATTTGGATATCCTTCTTTGGGATTGGGATTGAGTTATTGAATATTCTTATGTCATAATCTATGGAATGGGATTGTATCATGTGTTGGATTGGAAATGTCACGAACCAAGCCTAGGGCCTAGACATGACATGACAAATGGAAAACCTGAAGGGATCCCAAACAAGCCTCTTAGCATATCGGTCACACATCCTCGGTTGCGGAAGCAAAACAAACATCAACAAGTGAGATAATTAAAAAGGGAAGCGGGACTAAGGGAAGTCTTTGATGATCATAAAGCATAAAAGAGTAAAGCTCATAGCATAACCATAACATAGTATCCAACAACACCTCTAACTTAGAATGGAGCGGAGGCCAAGACACTTCTTAGGCTCAATCTCATAATAACAAGTGTTCAACATAAAGAAGTCTCAACACAAGAATAGTAACTTAGATATTGTCCTCGGACTTGAGGACTCACCAATGCTTTTCTTCAAATTACCGAGCTAGCCACATGGAGGAGTATGATCGAAAGGAGCTTCGGTTCCTACACGGTAATATCATGTATGCATAGAGTATGCATTAGTGTGTTTGAATGTACTAAGTATGCGGGGTGCAATGCAACAAAGACATAAGCCAATATATTCAAAATGCATAGTTATAAGCAATGGATATATAATCTCAACATGGCATGCATGATCAATGCTTGTAATAAAACATGCTTGTAAAACATTCAACTTGCATAGTATATAATACATGTTTTCAAGAGACCTTAACCGACATGAGTAAGACCAAGCAAGTTTTAACTTGGAATCCCAATAAATACCCCTTATCGGGAAAGAGGTGGTCTACTTGCCAAGGTAAACCATACTTCACCTTATAGGAACATGACCCATTTCGTACGAAGCAATCCTCCTTATGGGAACATGACCCGTTTCCAAAAGGATTTCATGATAAAGTGCACTAGATTGATGCACTAGTATAGCAAGGGGTAATGATCATAATCCTATGGTGGCATATAATTTGAGGAAAGGAGTATGGACCTTTGAAGATAGTCCACGCCCACATCTAATCCATCGGTGCTAAGTCTAATCCCATGGAATGCTTGGAATAATCATACTTTAATGATAACATTGATATCATGTAAAAACATGACTTGAGCAACTCATAAACATGCTTGACCTCTAGAATGAGCCAAACTTGAAATGAGAATAGATTGTAATCATACATGAATCATTGGTTTAACATGAATGACTCACAAGAGGTAAATATCTTGAAATAGGGATTAACTTAATACTTGTAAGATCATGTATTTTTTGCATGAATTCAATAAATGCTTGAAATCCCTTAACCTTCATGAAGTCACTTGACTTGTAAATCATGTAATAGATCATCAATAACTTGAGAATTCTTGTCATGTCATTTTATCAAATACATGGTGAGTTCATGATACTTGTTCAAAATCATGCAGTTCAAGAATAAAATAAGATGAATAAACTCAATGCAATTCAACCCACCAATATGTAGTAAAATCCTCATGTAGGTTACCTTGAAATCCATCACAAAATCTCATAATAGTTCATACTTTCATAGCTCAAAACATTCCTATTCTCAATAGACAAATCAATTCGTGGAATAAGCTTGAAACAGGTAGTCATGCATAATCAATCAGTACTTCATAAAACCCCAACATAATTTATATTCATAATCCATAATAAGAGACTCCTATAAGTAATACAACTTGTTAACATGCAATATTCATAAAAGAGAAGGTTCGGATCCATGGGTTAAATGACCCATTGATGAAGACCCACATACCTTAAACCTTGAATTCCTTAAGTTGAACTTGAAGTACAGTTAGAGCTTGAACTGAGTCCTTGAGTCCCAAAATTGAGCTTGAAATCCTTAGATTTCAATGAGAGAATTGATAGAGTCTTAGAGAGGTTTTAGAGAGGGGTTATGTGAGTTATAGAGTTGAAAAATGGCTAAGTATGAGTGATTTCACATTTAAGTAGGCATGGGGATATGACCCCAATGACCTTAGGCGAATTTAGAAAACCAAGGAAAATGTTGCACTACTCTACGCCCCAGGGGTGACGTGGACCAAATGCAGTCCACAAAATATGCTAGTGCCCACCCCAGGCACTCACGACCAGGGCACAAACAGACACTGGAATTCAAAAAATTATCGAAAATAAATTTTTGCTATGGGTCATCTAATATTCGGGTGATACCCATTTCCCACTTAATTTTTCCCCTGATCGAGAATATGAAGTTAAATTTTTGAAATCATGCACGGATTTGAGATATATGAAAATTACAATTATAGGACATTTCGAAGCACATGAGGGGTGTTTCAATATCTCCTCCTTGGGAACATTCGTCCCTGAATGTCAAAGAAACATGCATAAGAGAAGTAACTATGAAGATTTCAGCCTGACATGAAGGCAAAAAATGCACTTAAACATTATTTTTAAAAATCTAAACGTGAATGTCAAAATCATCATAAACTTATTACAATATACATGAATGCATGCAAAATGACATGAGGGCCGAAACCTAAAACTTGAAATCATGTAGAGGACTTATATCATTACCTTCCACTTATGTATTATGGAAGAGAGAAGGGTATCACTTTTTTATATTCGCTTCAGCTTCCTCTGTGGCACTTTCAACTTGTTGATACCTCCAAAGGACCTTGATAGAAGCTACATCTTTGTTTCTCAATCTCTTCACTTGTCTATCTAAAATCTCTACCGAGACCTCCTCATAAGCCAAATTATCTTCTATAACACCGATAACCTCTAAGGGCACTATAGCACTCATGTCACCCACACACTTTCTCAACATAGATAGATGGAAGACCGGATGAATCATATTCAATTCCATAGTCAACTCTAATTCATATGCAAGCTTACCAACTCTCCTAAAAACTATATAAGGACCCACAAACCTTAGGCTCAATTTCCCTTTCTTGCCAAACTGGACCACACCCTTCATGGGTGAGACTTCAAAAGAACCCAATCACCACCCTTAAACTCAAGATTTCTTCTTCTCATATCGGAGTAGGACTTTTGTCTACTTTTGGCCGTCTTTAACCTCTCCCTTATCAAACTCACCTTCTTCAAGGCTTCCATATTCGAATTTGGGCCTAACAAAGCCATTTCCCCCATATCAAACCACTCAATTAGGGATTTACAAGCCTAACATATAAAGCTTCTAAAGGAGCCTTGCCAATGCTTAAGTGGTACCTATTGTTGTAAGCAAACACAATAAGTGGAAGATGTTAATCCCAACTATCCTTAAACTCCAAAACACAAGCTCTAAGCATATTCTCAAGAGTTTGGATAGTCCTTTCTACTTGGCCATTTGTTTGTGGATGAAAAGTCATGCTAGGCTTGACCTTGGTACCAATACCTCTTTGGAAGGACCTCCAAAAGTGAGAAGTGAATTGAGCACCATGATCTGAAATGATACACAAGGGCATCCCATGCAATCTAACCAACTCATGAATATATAACTTGGCATAATCTTCGGCACCATAAGTGGTTTTAGATAGTAGGAAGTGAGTCCACTTTGTCATTCTATCCACAACAACCCAAATAGAGTCAAAGTGTCTCCTAATCTTAGGCAACCCAACTAGAAAATCCATATTGATCTCTTCCCACTTCCAAGTAGGAATTTATATGTCTTGGGCTAGACCACCCAACTATTGGTGTTCGTCTTTCACTTATTGACAATTGTGACATCCAAATATGAACTTTATAATATCCCTCTTCATACCACCCCGCTAATACACCTCTCTCAAGTCTCTATACGTCTTTGTAGAACCATGGTGAATAGAATAGGATGAATTGTGAGCTTCCTTCAAAATAAACTCCCTTAAGTTATCAATAATAGGCACACACAACCTTCCTTGGTACCTAAGGGAACCATCTCCCCCTAAGGATAACACCTCCACTTTAGCATCCTTCACCAAGGCCTTCAACTCTGGCAAGGCAGGGTCAAGATGTTATTTTGACTTTACTTCCTTAATCAAGGAAGATTTCAAACTATCAACAACCACTACACCACCATTTTCAACTTCATCCAACCTAACCCCTAACCTAGCCAACTGGTGAACTTCTGTACCCACCTCTTTGCCACCATTATCAATATGAGCTAGACTACCCATGGACATTCTACTTAGAGCATCAGCCATAACATTAGCTTTGGCGGGGTGATAATACACACCCATGTCATAATCTTTAAGGAGCTCTAACCACCTTCTCTGTTTCAAGTTAAGATATTTTTGTGTAAACACACATTGGAGACTTTTGTGGTCGGTAAACAGATCATCATGAACCCTATACAAATAGTACGCAAAATTTTTAAAGGCAACACCACTATGGCCAATTCAAGATCATGGGTAGGATAATTCCGCTCATGCACCTTAAATTGCCTAGAGAAATATGATATCACCTTCCCATTTTGTATCAAAACACACCCTAAACCAATTCTTAAGGCATCACAATAAACCACAAACCCTTCCAACCCTTCCGATAGAGCCAAGATAAGAGCGGATACAAGCTTATCATTCAATGTTTGAGAACTCTTTTCACATTCATTAGTCCAAACAAATTTTGCATTAGTCTTAAGGGAAGCAATAGAAAGAACCCATTCACAACCCTCCGATAGTAACTCGCCAAACTCAAGAAGCTCCTAATATCCGATGGAATCAAGGGTCTAGGCCAATTCTTATCACCTTCGTCTCCTTAGGATCCACGTTAATGCAATCTCCCGATACCACATGCCCTAGAAAAGAAACCTTTTCAACCAAAATTCACACTTTTCATATTTAGCAAACAACCTCTCATCCCTCAAGATTTGCAATACCACCCTCAAGTGATTAACATGCTCTTCCTCATTCGGAGAATAGTTCAATATATCATCAATAAAAAACACCACAAACATATCAAGGTAGGGTTTCAAAGCCTTATTCATGAGATCTATAAATATAGCCGATGCATTAGTCAACCCAAAAGACATAACCACAAATTCAAAATGCCCATACATAGTTCGAAAAGCCATCTTGTGAATATCACATTCCTTCACCTTCACTTTGTGGTATCCAAATCAAAGATCAATATTAAAAAAGTGACTAGCCCCTTGTAGTTGATCAAAAAGGTCATCAATACTTGGTAGAGAGTATTTGTTCTTTATGATGACTCTATTAAGTTTCCGATAACCAATACACATCCTAATGGAACCATCGTTTTTCTTCACAAACAACACCGGCGCACCCCAAGGTGACTTGCTAGGCTTTATGAAAGCCTTCTCTAACAAATCCCTAAATTGATCCTTCAATTACTTGAATTCTGCCAGGGCATACAGTAAAGGGAATGGAAATGGGTTGTGTATCGGAAGGAGGTCTATACCAAAGTCTATTTCCCTTTGGGGAGGAACACTGGAAAGCTCATCAGGAAAGACATCAAGAAACTCACTAACCACTGAAACCGACTCAATAGGAAGGACTTCGGACTCAACATCGCTAACCCTAAAAAGATGATCAATGCAAACCTTAGAAATCAACTTTTAGGATTTAAGAAAAGAAATGAATTTACCCTTGACTATCACATTATGACTTTTCCATTCAAGAACAACCTCCTTAGGAAGTTTGAATTTAACTTTATGGGTTCTACAATAATTGAAAGCATAATATGCATGTAACCAATCCATCCCAAGAATGATATCAAAATCCACCATATCTAATTCAACAAAACCACAAGGAAAGACTTTATGCAATATGAACATAGAACACTTCCTGTAGACTCTTTTAGCAACAATGGACTAACCAATGGGGTTAGACACTTCATAAGGTTCACAAAATAATTTGGGACTCAGATGAAGATTTTTGGCAATAAAAAGATTAATGAAAGAAAGAGTGGCAACCAAATCTATCAAAGTATACACATCAGCATCAAAAACCTTAACATACTGGTGAAGTACCATGCCAAGTCTAGTGACCCCTAGAAAGGTATGGTTGAGATTGTCGATAGTTATCCTCAAAATTCCTTGTAGCCCATGGAAAATGTCTAAACTTGTGATCCTTTGCAGCACACTCAAAGTATGCACTCGAACCGGCTAAACAATCTCCCGGATGGTACGTTCCAAACTTGTGGCACGTAGAAGGAAATTGAACATCAACACCTTTTCCCTTCCTTTGAGCATATGGACAATAAAAAATCTTGTGGCTCATCTTGCCACACCCATAGTAAGCATTCGAATACCTCAAGCACCCTCCAGGATGAATCCTTTCACATTTTGGGCATCTAGGATGGGTCACTCCACCATTGCTACTAGGCTTAGCATATGGAAGCCTACCCTCAAGTTGAGCTCTTCTTCTACCTTCCTTTGAGAACATCATGCAATCTCTCATCTTAGGCCTAATACTGCCAATGAAACAACTTTCGATGCCCACCAAACACCATTCCTGATGCTTCTTGCCACACCCTTGACAAATGACAAAAGGGATCCTTTTCTTTTTGTACTTGGGAATCAGTAGAATGGTAGAAGATAAGGCACCATCAACTTGGTCCCTCTTAGCCTTTCTCTCCCTCCTATTTTCCCTTGAAATCTTGGAGGCACCCACTTGTTTGAACGACCCCAAAAAGTGCTTAAAAACATGCCTCAAAAGTGCCCGGAATATTATTTTACATATATGTAATGATCTATTTATTATTTTGAATATTTGACTTCATATTCTTGTTTAGGGGGTCCAAATTAGGGGGACAAGGGACTAACCTCAATTTTAAAGCAAAGGAATCGATATATGAAATTTTTACTTGGTGCAATATCTAGTGAGGGTCCGCAATCTCTCCGTGACGTGGAGAGGTGTAAATTCTGCACTATTTCTTAGTTCATCCATAATTTTTCTAAGTGTTTGGTCTATGTTTTCCCTAATAAGTTTTTACTATACTCACCATTATTTCACCCTCATATCACCCTAAACATTACCCAATACTCCCCAAAACACTTAGCTATATTTTCTCTCCAAAGTTCAAGACTCAGAACCCTTATCCAAAACTAAGGATTTCCTTCAAGCTTAGAGCATCCATTTTCAATTTTCACCAAAGAGTTTCTCCAAAGATAAAGTATATGGTGTTGAACCATTGGGTCCTTTCATCCATGGTGCCTGATTCACCTTTTTACTAATATTACATTATTTAATGTTGATTTTACATGTGAGTCTTGTATATTGAGAAATTTATTGCATTGTGATTTCAATTCATGAAAGCATGGTTATTTTAGCATGTTTTAAGCACTAAGTCTTGGATCTAATGTTGGATTTAATGAGGGATTTTGATGTGAATGTCTTGGGGGTGTTGCAAGGTTTTGATTGATGGTTTTACTAAGAATTTTTCTTGCATGATGTCATCTCTAAATTACATGGTCTTTTACCCTCATTACACCCTCCAAGTGTTTGATAAAATATCCTGCTAGGATTTCTTGTGGAAATAAAAGTTCAAAGTATGAGGTATGATATGATTGACTATATGATGATGAAATGAGCCTATGCACATGATGAATTCTATATGAAGTGTTATAGTAGACCATTCCCAATCTGGGAGCCCAGTTGAGGAGTCAATGTCTCAACAACTAGGGCGATGGTTGGTATCATCACTAACCTAGTTGAGGGGTTAATATCTCAACCACTAGCGTGATGGGTGCTATTATCACTAACCTTGATGAGGGGTTAATACCTCACACACTATGGTGATAGGTGCTATCATCACTAACCTTCATGAAGTGTTAATACCTCACACACTAGGGTGACAGGTGCAATCATCAGTAACCTTGATGAGGTGTTTGTACCTCACACACTAGGGTGATAGGTGTTATCATCACTAACCCCAAGGGGTTTATACCATGTAAATCTAGCTTGGTCTATTCTTCATATATGATATCTTATATGAGTATGAGTTATTTAAGCATGGTTTACTAAGTATTGTTCATGTATGCCATGTTGCTAATGTACTATCTCTTGTTATGACTATGCATTTTGATTACATTGCTTATCTCTTATTGCATTATATCCCATATACTTAGTACATCAAACATACTAACGCATACTCTTGCCTACATGATATCACCATGTAGAGACCGGTGCTTAAGTTAATCATCCTCCTCCTCCGCATTACTAGATCAGTTCTACTCAAAGCAAGTTGGTGAGTCCTCCACTTTGGGGACCTTAGTCTATGTTGCTATTATCTATGTATTGTGACACTTTCTTATGTTCTATTTGACTCTGAGGGTGATCCCCGTAGCTTTGTCTTGGCCCTCACTCTATCTATGTATTAGAGGTGCTTGTTGGATATGTTGTTTATCCATGTGTGAGTTTTGACTCTTGTTTCTTGATTATGACGTTTATACAAGCTTTCCTTTTTCCCCATTGCCTTTATTCTTATTCTATATGTCTTTTATATGCTTCCGCTACAAAGAATGTGTAATGAAAAGTTAAAAGGCTTATTTAGGGTTCCTTCGGGTTCCCTATTCGTAATGTCACGCCTAGGCCCTAGGTTTGGGTCATGTAAAACTTGGTCTCAGAGCACTAGGTTGATAGATCCTCAGAGTCCAACACACTCAGTTGATTAGAGTCCTATTCATAGTTGTGAAGCGCGACATGACTATGAATAGGAGGCTATGAGATATTTTAGAAAATATTTCCCTTCTTTATGTGCTAAGTCATTCTTTAGAGTTGTGGTGAGTTTTTCCCCCTAATAATTGTTCTTTTCTATGCTAGATCATGTCAAATAATAGAGGAACATATACCAGTATTTTCAAGGAGCAATCTACCAATGGTGAGCTCCGGGATACTCTTACTATATTTGCCCAAATAGTGGCTAACCAAGTCCAACAAGGGGCCCAATCCCCTCATGCTGCTACCCCAAGAGCTAGGGTAGGAGACATCATAAGGATAAATCCTCTGATTTTCCATCAGTCAAAGGTGGATGGAGATCCACAAGAGTTCATTGATGAGGTCTACAAAATCTTGCATATCATGGGTGTTGGGCTTAATGAAAAGGTGGAGTTGGTGGCATATCCACTCAAGGGGGTAGCCCAAATTTGGTATGAGCAATGGAAGGGTGAGAAGGGAAATGGTTATGTGGTGCTTTGAGAGGAATTCAAATTGTCCTTCCTTAATCGATTCTTCCCTCTTAAACTTAGGGAAGTAGAGTAGGTAGAGTTTATGAACTTGAAATAAGGTTCTATGAGTGTGATGGAGAAGTATGCTCCTCACTTTGTGTCTGATCGTAGATGAAGGATGAATAAATTTATGATGGGGGTATCCGACTTGGTGAGTGATGAATGTTGGTCTGCCTTGCTTATTTGTGACATGGACTTGTATCGATTGATGACATATGCTGAGCAAATGGAGGAAGAATAATTGAGAAGGAGGAGGGGCCATGAAGCCAAGAGGGCCCAATTTGAGGGCATGTTCGAAAAGGCTGTTATATTATAAGGCCAAAGGCCTCATCATGCTACTGATAAGGGGTTTGCCATTGACTTCCCTAGGCCTCAAGGTATTGTTGGTGTGACTCCTAATGATATGTGTCCTAGGTCTGGAAAATGTCATAAGGGCCTATGTTTGAAGGGTTCTAATGCATGCTATGAATGTGGGGAGCTTGGTCACAAGAAGACAGCTTGTCCAAGAAATCGGGGCAAGGTTTGAGGTGCAAATGCGGTTCCATTGGTTAAAGGTAGTCATCAAGGTGGTTCCCCAAGGCATAACAGATTTTATACTCTATATGGGAGGAAACGGGTTGGTGACATACCCGATGTTATTACCGGTATGTTGAAAATCTTTGATCTTGATGTATATGTTTTGATTAATTCGAGTGCCACCCTTTTCTTTGTTACCCCCTTTGTTCCTAAAAAGGTCCATGTCAAGTCAAATTTGTTGCGTGAGACATATGAGTTGTCTACTCCTATTGGTGCATCTAATGTTGATTGGAGGGTGTATTGTAATTGTCCGGTTTGAATCTTGCATAAATCTTACCTTGTGATCAAGTTGAATTAGATATGGTTGATTTTGATGTTATTCTTAGGATGGATTGGTTGCATGCATGCTATGTTTCTATTGATTGTAGGACCCGTAGGGTCAAGTTTCAATTTTGAAATAAACCCATCCTTGAGTGGAAAAGTCATGATGTGGTAGTGAGGGGTAGGTTCATCTCATGCATTAAAGCCCATAGGTTGATTTCTAAGGGGTGTTTGTATCATCTTGTGAGAATTAAGGATATAAAGTCCAAAATCCCTTCCATTGAGTCGGTGCCGGTTGTAAGTGAGTTTCTTGATATCTTCCCAAATGACCTTCCCGGTGTCCCTCCCAAAAGGGAGAGAGATTTTTGCATAGATCTCCTTTCTGACACTCAGCCTATCTCCATTCCCCTTTATCAAATGGCCCCAGCGGAGTTGAAGGAGTTAAAGGAACAATTGATAGATTGTTGGAAAAGGGATTTATTAGACCTAGTCAATCCCCTTAGGGTACACTGGTGTTGTTTGTATAGAAGAAAGATGGGTCACGTAGAATGTGCATTCACTGCCGGCAACTTAATACGGTTACTATAAAGAATAGACATCCTCTTCCAAGTATCGATGACTTGTTTGACCAATTGAAAGGGGCTTGCTTTTTCTCTAAGATTGATCTTTGGTCCAGGTACCATCAAGTGAGGGTGAGGGAGTGTGATATTCCCAAGACGGCCTTTCGTACTTGATATGGGCACTATAAATTTGTGATGATGTCCTTTGAGTTGACTAATGCACCAGCCATCTTCATGGACATAATGAATAGGGTCTTCAAGCCCAACCTTGATTCCTTTGTTATGGTCTTCATTGATGATATTTTGATCTATTCACATAGTAGGGAAGAGCATATGGACCATTTGAGGGTTGTGCTGCAAAGATTGAGAGAGGAACATTGTATACTATATATGAAAAGTGTGACTTTTGATTGAAGGAGGTTGTATTTTTGGGTCATGTGGTGTTGGGAGACAGTAATAAGGTAGATCCTAAGATGATCGATGTGATTAGAATTGGCCCTGACCATTGACCTGATCGGATATTAAGAGTTTCTTGTTGGTGATCCTAAAGCCATTGTGCCTCTTGATTTGGTGGGTGTTGTTGAGGATAACTTGACTTATGGGGAGGTTCCTATTTAGATCTTGGATAGGCAAGTAAGGAGATTGAGGAACAAGGAGGTGGCATCTGTTAAGGTCCTTTGGAGGAACCAACGTGTCGAAAGTGCTACTTAGGAGGCCGAAGTGGATATGCAAAAGCAGTATCCTTATCTTTTCCACTCCACTCAAACCTATGGTACTAATTATAAGTACCTTATGTTTTATTAAGTCTCATATGTCATCCCCTATATCATTCATGTGCATTCATGTTTAAGTTGGCAAAATTATGTTGATTTAACACCTATGTTGAAATTTTTGAAGTGATGTTTAAATGTAATGTTGCATCCATGTTGGGGGCTGATTTGTTTATGATTATTCTTGTCTTTTACGTCTCCTCTACATTCGGGGATGAATGTTCCCAAGAGTGGGGGGCGCTGATTAGTTCATGATTATTCTTATCTTGTACGTCTCTTCTACATTCGAGGATGAATGTTCCCAAGAGGGAGATATTGAAACGACCCACAAAATGCCTAAAAAAGTGCCTCGGATGTGCTCAGAATCTTGTTTTCCATATCTCTAAAAATCCAATTGTTATTTCGAAAATCTAACTTTATATTCTTGTTCAGGGGATCTAAATTAGGTGGAAAAGGGTCTAACCTGGATTTTAAAGCAAAACAATCAATTTATGAAATTCGCACTTGGTGCAATTTCCAGTGACGGTCCGTGACCTCTGTGAGATGCAGAGAGGTGCAAATTCTACACTGCTTTCTTAGTCCGTCCAAATTTTTCTAAGTGTTGGGCCTAAATTTTTCCAAATGTGTTTTTACCTATACTTGGCCTTATTTCACCCTCATATCACCCTAAACATTTTTCAATACTCCCCAAAACACTTAGCCATATTTTCTCTCCAAAAATTCAAGACTCAAAACCCTCATCTGGAACTAAGGATTTTCTTTAAGCTTCAAGCCTCCATTTTCAATCTTCACCAAAGAGCTTCTCCAAAGATAAGGTATGTGGTGTTGACCATTAGGTCGTTTCACCCATGGTGCCTAAGTCTCCTTTTTGCTAATATTGCATGATTTAAAGTAGATTTTACATGTGGGTCTTGTATATTGAGAAATTTACTACACGGTGATTTACTTCATGAAAGCATGGTTGTTTTAGCATATTTTGAGATTTAAATCTTGGATCTAATGTTGGATTTGATGAGGGGTTTTGATGTAAATATCTTGGGGGTGTTGCAAGGTGTTGATTGATGGTTTTACTAAAAATTTTCTTATATGATTTCATCTCTAAATTGCTTGGTCTTTTACCCCCATTACACACACCCCAAGTGTTTGATAAAATGTCCGGCTAAGATTTCCTGTGGAAATGAAGGTTCAAAGAATGAGGTATGATATGATTGACAATATGATGATGAAATGAGCTTATGTATATGATGAATTCTATATGAAGTATGGTAGTAGACCATTCCCAATTTGGGAGCCTAGTTGAGGGGTCAATGGCTCAACCACTAGGGTGATAGGTACTGTCATCACTAACCTCGTTGAGGGGTTAATATCTCAACCTCTAGAGTGATCGGTGTTATTATCAATAACCTTAGTAAGGGGTTAATACCTCATACATGAGGGTGATGGGTGGTATTATCACTAACCTTGATGAGGGATTAATACCTCACACAATAGGGTGATGGATGTAATCATTACTAACCTTGATGAGGTGTTTGTACCTCACACACTAGGGTGATAGGTGCTATCATCACTAACCCCAAGGGGTTTATACCTTGGAAATCTTGCTTGGTCTATTCTTGACATATGATTTCTTATATGAGTATGAGTTATTTAAGCCTGTTTTACTACAAGCATTGTTCATGTATTCCATGTTGCTAATATACTATCTTTTATTATATTTATGCATTTGATTACATTACCTATCTTTTATTGAATTGTATCTCACATACTTAGTTCATTCAAATGTACTAACGCGTACTCTTGCCTAGATGATATCACCATGTAGGGACTGGTGCTCAAGTTGATCCATCCTCCTTCTCCACGTGCTAGATCGGTTTCACTCAAAGTAATTTGGTGAGAGCTCCACTTTGGGGACCTTAGTCTATGTTGCTATTATCTATGTATTGAGACACTTTCTTATGTTCTATTTGACTATGACGGTGAGCCCGGTAGCTTTGTCTTTGCCCCTGCTCTATCTATGCATTAGAGGTGCTTTTTGGACATATTATGTATCCATGTATGAGTTTTGACTCTGTCTCTTGATTATGATGTTTATGTAAGCTTTCCCTTTGCCCCATTACCCCTATTCATATTCTATATGTCTTTCATATGCTTCCGCGACCAAGGATGTTTAATAACAAGTTAAGAGGATTGTTTTGGGTTTCCTTTGGGTTCCCCATTTGCCAGGACACGTCTGGGCCGTAGGCTTGGGTCGTGACACTTGTTGATTGAGTTGAGCAGTTACAACCTTGGCCAAAAGCCATAGAGCATTTGGAACTTGCACATTCGATAGAATACTGTTGGGAAGTTGATCCTCAAGTGAGAGATAGTAACTATCCCATCCACTATTCTGAACTGCATAAGACATATTTTGAAACATAATAGTTAGAAATTAGTAATAATCCCTAGACAACTCAGCCCTTCCATATGACATAAATCAGGAAAAAGTGAAACATTTTGTAAAATACCTCATAGCCTCCCATTCATAGTTATGGCATGCTTCACAACCATAAATAAGACTCTAGTCGAGATGATGCATTGGATTTTTGTGGACTATTAATAACCTAGTACTCTGATACCAAACTTGGCAAGACCTAAGCCTAGGGCCTAGACATGACACAGTGAATGGAGAACTCGAAGAGACCGAAACAAGCCTCACAACATATCAATCACACATCCTCAGTCACGAAAGAAAAATAAACATCAACAAGTAAGATAATTAAAAAGAGAATCAGGACTAAGAGAAGTCTTTGATGATCATAAAGCATAAAAGAGTCAATCTCATAGCATAACTATAACATAGTATCCAACAACACCTCTAACTTAGAATGGAGCGGAGGGAAAGACACTTCCTGGGCTCAACCTCATAATAGCAAGTGTTCAAAATAAAGAAGTCTCAACATAGAAAGAATAGATTAGATATTGTCCTCAGACTTGAGGACTCACCAATACTTTTCTACGAAGTACCGAGCTAGCCACGTGAAGGAGGATGATCGAATAGATCTCTAGTCTCTACATAGTAATATCATGCAGGCATATAGTATGTATTAGTGCATTTGAATGTACTAAGTATGTGATATGCAATGCAACAAGGACATAAGCCAATATATTCCAAATTCATAATCATAAGCAATGGATATATAATCTCAACATGGCATGCATAAGTAATGCCTGTAATAAAACATGCTTGTAAAACATTTAACTTGCATAGTACATAATACATGTGTGGGAATAGACCTTAATCGACATGAGTTAGACCAAGCGAGCTATAACTTGGAATACCGATAAATACCCCTCATCGGTAAAGAGGTAGTCTAATTGCCAAGGTAAACCATACTTCATCTTATGGGAACATGACCCATTTCATATGAAATAACCCTCCTCACGGGAACATGATCCATTTCGAAAAGGATTTCGTGATAATGTGCACTAGATGAATCCACTACTATAGCAAGGGTAATAATCATAATCTTATGGTGGCATATAGTTTGAGGAAAGGAGTATGGACCCTTAAAGATAGTCCACGCTGATATCTAATCTATCAATGCTAAGTCTAATCCCATGAAATACTTGAAATAGTCATAATTTAATCATAACATGGATAACTTGTAAGAACATGACTTGCGTTACTCATAAACAAGCTTTACCTCTAGTAGTGATCCTAATTTGAACATGAGAATAGATCATAATTATACATGAAGCTTTGCTTTAACATGAATGGCTCACAAGAGGTAAAAATCTTGAAATAGGGCATAACTTGATACTTGTAAGATCATAGATTCTTTTCTTGAATTCAATACATGCTTGAAAGTCCTTAATCATCACAAAGTCACTTGACATGTAAATTATATAATAGATCATCAATAGCTTGAGAATTTTTGTTATGTCATTTTATCAAAAACATGGTGGGTTCATAAGTGAGATAAGATGAGAAAACATAATGCATATCAACCCACCAACATATAGTAAAACCTCATGTAGGGTACCTTGAAATCCATTATCAAACCTCATAATAGATCATAGTTTCATAGCTCAAAACATGTATAGTCTCAATTAGTTAGCAAAATACAAAATTATTGCTTGTATTTGTGCTATGAATGTTTGAGACTATGCATGTTTTAAGCTATGAAACTATGATCTAGTATGGGTTTTGATAATGGATTTCAAGGTACCCTACATGAGGGTTTTACTACATATTGGTTGGTTGATTTGCATTATGTTTTCTCGTCTTACTTCACTCTTGAATTGAAATTTTTAACTAGTATCATAAACCCACCAAGTGTTTGATAAAAAGACATGACAAGAGTTCTCAAGTTATTGATGATCTATTTCATGATTCAAGGGGTCCTTATATAAACTCTTTTGTTTTTAAACTATGTGCCACCATGGGATTATGATTATTATCTTTACTATACTAGTGGATCCATCCAGTTCATGTTATCATGTTTGGTTTGGCTTGACAGGTAGACCACACTTCGCTGGGGGCATCATGCCCAATCACTTGAACTAAGGGTGTGTCAGGCCTCGGAGTCCAAGTTATAGCTTCTTGTTCTATATCAGTTGAGGTCACTTCCCACACATGTATGATATA
>JAOTQR010136927.1:0-21167 GCA_025774065.1 Solanum ossicruentum | reverse complement strand
TGTTTCATTTTCATATATATTTTATTGCTTATGTAACATACTCTCTTCATTGCGATGTTGTCTTGAATGATTATTTTCATACATATATAGTCCTAAAGCTCCAATATTTGTGACCACCAAAAGAATCATCTCAAATGTAATTGAAAGATAAAGTATACAGTTTCGATGGGTGGTAGCCCGAGGGGGGTTCAGTGCGAACCTAGCATAGGGACGATCCTGATACAGTTTTGATGGGGTGTAGCCCGAGGTGGTTTGATAAGAACCTAGCATAGGGACGAACCCGATACAGTTTATCACTGATCAGTTGGTCATTTATTTACAGATGTGCACAGATTTTTACAGTACAGATGATACAGTAAAGGCAAAGTGATATAAAGAATATAAAGTACTTGAACCCAAAGTATAACTAAAGGTGGTATCTTATTCTATACTAGTGCATGGTTTCACTTGAGTTATTTCATATACAGTATTTGCTGCCTTACATATTCAGTACATTATCTCGTACTGAGTCCCTTCCAGGGACCTGCATTTCATGTTGTAGATACAGGTGCTGCAAGATCTCCCTAGTAGAAGTGAAGCATATTCAGCTGTCATTTCTGAACTCCAGGTTGTTCCGGAGTTTTCAGTGTGTTTAGAGTTTATGAGTTTACATTATATAGTTAATTCAGACGGGGCCTGTCTCGTACAGATATAAGTACTTTTCCTTCTTAGAGGCTTTGTAGACTGTGTAAACTAATGTTTGGTCATGTCTCATACTTTAGACACCGTGGCCCCAACGGCCTAGCTATAAGCATCTCCTTTTAACTTGTTAAAACCGTATATCTCCTTAGAAGCATGCCAATCATAGATGTCACTTATAATATGTATGCAAAATGCTTAGATACAAGTTGGTTCTCCCGAGCCTTATCGGCAACGGGTGCCAGTCCGCCCTAACCAGACTTTGGGGTGTGACAAATACCTGACGGGGTCAATGGTCTAAGCCAATTTCTAATCAAATCTATCTTCTTAGGATCCACCTTAATATCATTCCTCGACACCATATGACCTAGAAAGGCAACTTCCATCAACCAAAATTCACATTTTCATATTAGGCATACAATTTTGCTTGCCTCAACTTTTGCAACACTACCCTCAAATGACCAAGATGCTTCTCCTTATTATGTGAATAGATCAAAATATCATCAACGAATACCACAACAAATGAATTAAGGTAAGGTTTAAAGACCCTATTCATTAAGTCCATGAAGATGGCCAGTGCATTGTTCAACCCAAATGATATCACAACAAACTCATAATGCTCATACCTAGTCCGAAAGGACATCATAGGAATATCACACTCCCTCACCTTCACTTGATGATACCTGGGCCGAAGATCAATCTTAGAAAAATAGCTAGCCCCTTGCAATTGGTCAAACAAGTCATCAATCCTTGGAAGATGATACCTATTCTTGATGGTGACCCTATTAAGTTGCCGGTAGTCAATATACATTCTAAGAGACCCATCTTTCTTCTTCAGAAACAATACCGGAGCACCCCAAGGAGATTGACTAGGCCTAATGAACCCTTCTCCAACAAATATGTCAATTGTTCCTTTAACTCGTTTAACACTGTCGGGGCCATGTGATAAGGGGGAATAGAGATTGGTTGAGTATCGGGGAGGAGGTCTATACCAAAATCTATTTCCCTTTTGGGAGGAACACTAAGAAGGTCATTTGGAAAGACATCAAGAAACTCATTATAACTGGAACCGACTCAATGGAAAGGACTTTGGACTCCACATCCCTAACCCTCACAAGATGATAAAGACACCCCTCAGAAATCAACTTATAGGCTTTAATGTAAGAGATGAAACAACCCTTAGCCACCACATCATGACTCTCCCACTCAAGGACTAGTTTATTTGGGAATTGGAATTTGACCCTATGGGTTATACAATCAATAGAAGCATAGTTTGGATGTAACTAATTCATCCCAAGTATGACATCAAAATCAACCATGTCTAACTCAACAAGATCACAAGGCAATACTTGATGTAAAATTCAAATGGGACAATCTCCATAAACCTCCCTAACAACAATAGATGCACCAATAGGTGTAAACACCTCATATGACTCACACAACAACTCCGGGTCAACATGGAATATTTTTGCAACAAAGGGGATAATAAAAGAAAGAGTGGCACCCTGATCTATCAATGCATACACATCAAATCAAAGATTTTCAATATATTGGTAACAACATCAGGCACCTCATCAACCCCTTGCCTCCCATGCAAAGCATAAAACTGATTGTGCCTTGGGACACCATCCTGTCTGGCACCTCTTCCCAAAAGAACCACATTAGCACCTTGTGGACGAACCTCCTTACCCTTGTTGCGATTTTGGTGGCAATATATCATGTTATGCCAAACTTCCCCACAACCATAACAAGCACTAGTATCCCTCAAGCACGGACCACTATGACCCCTACAACATTTCGAACACCCACCATTAGGAACCACACCTCCAACACCTTGAGCCCTTAGAAAATCATTGGCAACCCTCTTTTGAAATGCATGAGAAACCCTTGGCCTTGTTGGAATCGGCCACCCCTTCGGCTTTGGAACTTTCCCTCAAAATGGGCCCTCTTGGCCTCATGACCCTTTCTCTTCCTCAACATTTCCTCCTCCATTTGCTCGGCATACTTTATCAAACTTAACAACTCCATGTCACCTAATCAACATGGAGGAACGACACTTCTCACTCACTAAGTCAGAAGCACCCATCACAAATTTATTCATCTTAGATCTTGAGTCGGCCACCAAATGTGGAGCATACTTTGAAGGTTCGTTGAACTTGAGGGCAAACTCCATCATACTCATAGACCCTTGTCTCAATTTCATAAATTACACCAACTTAGCTTCTCTATGCTCAAGAGGGAAGAACCGTTTAAGAAAGTCCTCCTTGAACTCTTCCTATAAAACCACATTGTTGACTCCCTTCTCCTCCTTCCACTGATTGTACTATATTTGTGCTACTCCATTGAGCTGGTAGGCCGCCAAATCCATCTTATCCTCTGACCTCACTCCATGATAGCCAAAATCTTGTATACATCATCAATGAACTCACCTTTGACCCAAGTAATTTTGGGGGATTCATCCTCATGAAATCTCTCACCCGAGAGGTCGATGTAGGAGCATGAGGCCCCTTGGTTGGCTTGGTTATCCATAACTTGTACAAGCAAAGTGAGAGCGTCCCGAAGCTCTCCATTAGTTGGTTGCCCCTCGGGTGTGCGGGCTCTTCTCCCTCTCATGTTAGGCATGATCTAGCATAGCAAAGAACAATTGTTGGGGGGAGGGGTGAAACCTCACCTCAGCTTCTATAGCACAATATAGAGTAAGAAGAAGGGAAACATTTCCTAAATGCCTCATAGCCTCTAGCTCATAGTTGTGGTGCACAACACAACCATGAACCGGACTCTAATCGACGCGGTGTGTTGGACTCTAAGGATCTAACAACCTAATGCTCTGATACCAAGTTTGTCACGACCAAGCCTAGGGCCTAGAAGTGACACGACATAAAGGAAACCCAATGGGACTCCAAGCAAGCCTCTTAACATATCATTACACATCTTTGGTCATGGAAGAAATAAAATACAATAAAAGTAGAGTAAAATAGGGACAACATGGCTAAGACTAGCAACCGGGCTCACCATCATAGTCAGCATTTACATAAAAGAAAGGTAGCTTTAGAACATAACATGAGATCATAAGAAACTTTCCCGGAATAGAAGACTCACCAACAAGCTTGAGTGGAATCTTACTAGCCACATGGATGGGGATGCTCAAACGGGGTTCCAGTTCCTACATAGTGACATCATGTAGGCATAGACTATGCATTAGTACGTTTGAATATACTAAGTATGTAGGATGGAATGAAATAAATGACAAGCACCACAATCAAAATGCATAACATAGGCAGTTAATAAGCACAAAACAATATAGCATGTATGAATGATGCTTAAAGTAAGACCATGCTTATATAGAACATAATATGAGTGTAAGGAGTGACCATTTATTAGTGCAATCCAAGGCCTACCACCTCCTTGGAGAGGCGCATGAGGTACAAACCCCTTCATGTGGTTGATGAGGTTAAAACCCCCCCAACATGGTTGATGAGGTATAAACCCCCTAACATGGTTATCAAGGTACAAAACCCTCAACATGGTTGCATGGTCCTGCCACCTCTCGAGCAAAGTGATTGAGGTACAGACCGCTTAACAAAGTTATCCAAGCCTACAACCTCCCGATTGAGGCTTGGTCATCCCCAACACTATAGAGATAATATCATATACATACATTTCTTTCATCATAATATACATACAATCCTTTCATCATCATAAAGGCATTCATATCATAAGACATGCATTGGACCTTCAATTCCTCAAAAAATCATAATCGGGCATATTATCAATCACTTGGCAGGGTGTGTCGTGCTAATGTAAAATCATGCTATTCAAGAGTAAAATCATGCAAGAAAATTCAATGTAAAACCATCAATAGATACAAGGTAACACCCTCAAGCAATATACATCAAAATCTTTCATCAAATCCCTAGTTAGATCTTTGATTTATTGCTCCAAACATACTAAAATAATCACAATTTCTTGAACCCCAATATAGTGCACAGTGACGTTCACAATACATAAGACACATAAGTAAATCATCTTTAAATCATGCAATTTTGGGCAAAAGGAAGCTTTGTTATCATCGGTGAAAGGAACCCATGAAAGAAACCAACATACCTTAGCTTTGGAGAATAGCGTGATGAAGATTGGATATGGAGATTTGAAGCTTGAGTGAGAACCTTAAAATTCAGATGAGTTTGAGACTTGAATTTAGGAAATCAAATATTTGCTAAGTGTTTGAGTGAATATTCCAGAATTTCTTGAATGATATGATGAGGAAATAAGGCAAAGTATAGGCATTTTCATGCATGGGAATACTTAGGCCCAATACCCAAAATTTTTGGACTAGGATAAAAAATTGGGCGCAAAAACCTCACTAGAAATTGATTTTTGTGATTTTCAAATTTTGATACAATTGCTCTTAAATTGGGCTTAGACACATTCCCTACTTAATTTGACCTTCTGAACAAGAATATGAAGTTGGATTTTTAATATCATGCATGGATTTTGGGATATATGGAAATTACGATTCTAGACACTTCCGAGGAACATTTTCGGGCATTTTTTGGGGTTTCATCCCTAACTATTACATTTTAGGATATGTCTCAAACTACTCAAGATGATAATATATCAAATGCAGAGGTTCGCAATGCTCTACCAAAGCAGTGACAAAATTGATGGCTCACCCTAATCAATAAATGAGTGCTCCCAAGACTTTAAATGGTAAGACAAGGAGTAGTTAGGCCAAAAGGGACCGTTTTGAAGAAAATTTCCAAAGTCTCAAAGATAGAGGTGATGCTACATGTCCAACATATAGTAGGGTGCATAGAGGCCCATGTTTGAGGGGCACCAATGGTTGCTTTAGTCGTGGTGAAAAGGGACATAAGAGGATGGATTTTCCTCGTAAATGCAATAAGAGTAAAGGGGGTGATGATGAGGTAACTCATCTTAGATGCCCAAAATATGGGAGTAGTCATAGTGGTACATGTTTAAGGAACACGGGTGCATTCTTTGGGTGTGGTGAGATGGGTCACAAAATTTTGGATTTTCCACATGCTCACAACAATGGTATGGATGGTCGACCACAAGGTCAAGGTGGTCATGTTGATCAAGGGACTCAAGGAGGGGACAAGGTGTCTAATATTGCTACCGGTATGTTGAAATTTCCTTTGGTTTTTATGTGTATGCCTTGATAGGCACAGGTGTCACTATCTCTTTCATTATTCTTCCTTATTGCTAGTAGGATTCAAGTGTGCCCGAGTTGTTGTGTGAATGTTTGAAGTCCACCCCCTTTTTTGAGTCTATTATTGTTATAAGGTTCATAGGTGTTATTCTATGACCATATTGCATTAGGTCTTCCCTTGTGGCTTGTTGGGTTTGATGTGGTGGATTTTGATTTCATAATTGGGATAGATTAGTTGCATGCTTATTGTGTCTTCATTGAATGTAGGGACTGTAGAGTTAGATTATGATTTCCTAATAAATATGTCTTTGAGTGGGGGTTTGTAATATGGTTGTTAAGGGATAAGTCCATTTCATGCCTTAAGGTACAATTGATCACTAAGGGTTGTGCTTATCACCTTGTAAGAAATTAGGGGTGCTGAATTTAAGTCAGTTCTGTCAGGTTGTTTCTGGGGATCAATGAGTTAGTAAATGTCCTTTCTGATATTTTGAGTTTGGGATGGTGCCCTTTTGGTTTGACTTAAGCACCGGTTATATCTATAGGTCTCATGAATAGGTCTTTAAACCCTGCCTTGTTATGCTTGTGATGGTCCTTGGTGGTGATATGTTGGTTTGTCTTCGAGAGTGATGAGAAGCATATGAGTCATTTGAGGGTAGTACTACAAAGTTAAGAAGGAAGGTTGGGTGCTAAATAGGAGAAATGAGAGTTTTGGTTATAATAGGTTGCTTTCTTAGGTTATACGATACTGGGTGATGGCATTAAGGTAGACACTATTGAAATGATGGTGAATAGTGATTAGCCTAGACCGTTGACCCCGTCGGATATTAGGGGCATCTTGGACTTACTGGGTATTACCAGAGGTTTGTGGATAGACTTCCACCCATTTCTTCTCCCATGACTTTGTTGACCCCAAGTAAGGCTAATTTGGGTGGACTGATAAGTTTGAATAGTGTTTCTATAACCTTAAAGGGTAAGCTTTTGTCCGCTCCTATCTTGTCCCTACTAGAAGGGTTGGAAGAGTAATTGTGTATTCTTATGCCTCAAGAATTTTTTAGATGGTGTTCTGATACTAAATGGTATGGTGGTAGCCTATGCTTCTAGACAACTTAAGATGCTTGGAAAGGACTATGCTACCCATGATCTTGAACTAGCCATCGTGGTATTTCGATTAAATATATGGCGTCATTATTTGTATAGGATACATGTTGATGTATTCACCGATCATAAGTGCCTCCAATGTGTCTTCTCTCAAAAAGATCTCAACTTGAGGCAAGGAAGGTGGTTAGAACTTCTTAAGGACTATGACATGAGTGTGCATTATCATCCCGGTAAGGCTAATGTGGTGGTTGATGCTTTGAGTAGGGTGTCGATGGGTAGCCTAGCTCATATTGATAATGGTGGCATGAGGGTGGCTAGGGAGGTTAACTGGTTGGGTAGATTGGGGGTTGGGTTGGAAGAGGTTGGTAATGGGTGTGTTGTTGTTGATGATGGTTTTAAATCTTCATTGGTTGAGGAGATGAAAGCTAAGAAAGATCTTGACCCCGCTTTGTTGAAATTGAAGGCATTGGTAAAAGATGGTAAGGTGGAGGTTTTCTCTCAAGGGGGAGATGGTTCCCTTAGGTACAAAGGTAGGTTATGTGTACCTTGTGTTGATGGCTTGAGGAAAATGATTTTGATGAGGCTCATGGTTCTTCCTATTCTATTCACCCCGGTTTTGCTAAGATGTGTAGGGATTTGAGAGAGGTGTATTAGTGGGGAGGCATGAGACATTGCAAAATTTGTTTTCTATTGTCATAGTTGCCAACAAGTCAAAGTCAAGCACCAAAGATCGGGTGGCTTAACTTAAGACATAGAGATTCCTACTTGGAAGAGGGAAGAAATTAATATAGATTTTGTAGTTGGGTTGCCCAAGACTAGAAAGGGTTTTTGATCCATTGGGTTGTGGTTGATAGGATGACGAAATCGACTCACTTTCTACCATTTAAGACTATATATGGGGCTGAAGATTATGCTAAATTGTACATTCATGAATAGGTGAGATTGCATGGGGTACCTGTGTTTATCATATCGGATCATGATGCTCAATTTACTTCACACTTTTGGGGATCTTTCTAAAAATGTCTTGGTACTAGTGTTAAACTTAGTACGACCTTCCAACCTTAAACGGATGGCCAAGGCAAGAAAACTATCTAACTTCTAGAGGACATTCTTAGGGCTTGTGTATTGGAGCTTCATGGTAGTTGGGATGATCATCTTCCATTAATTGAGTTTGCCTATAATAATAGCTATCATTCTAGCATTGGTATGGCTTCTTTTGAGGCTCTCTATGGTAGACGTTGTAGATCACCAGTTGGGTGGTTTGAAGTTGGAGAGGTGGATATTTGGGACCAGATCTGGTTAAGGAGGTTTTTAAGGAGGTTAGGATGATTAGGGAAAGATTGAAGACGGCCCAAAGTTGCCAAAAGTCCTATGCCAATATGAGGAGGAGAGACCTTGAATTTAAAGTTGGTGATTGGGTCTATTTGAAGGTTTCACCCGTGAAGGATGTGGTTTGTTTTGGTAAGAAGGGTAAGTTAAGCCCAAGATATGTGGGTCCTTATAGAGTGTTGAGGAGGAATGGTAAGGCTGCATACAAATTGGATTTGCCTATTAATAGGGATATGGTTCAACCATTTCTTCATGCATCTAGGTTGAAGAGATGTGTTGTTGACTTCAGTACTATAGAACTTTTGAAATGGTGGGTGTTGTGGAGGAGTTGTCTTAGGAGAAGATCCTGGTGGAGATATTGGATGGATGGATGGGAAAAGTTGATTGATAAGGATGTGGTGTTTGTCAAGACCCTTCACTCGATAGTTTCTCTTGGGTAGCTGGGGCAAGCATAGAGAAGTGATATCCAAAATTCTGTCACTCTATTCAAGCTTGTGATAACACACCAAGTCCTTTTCTTTTTATGATTCCCAATCTAATGTTTCAACCCCTATGTCATTTGTATGAATTCATGTTCATATTAACAAGGTTCATGGTGATTTGTTACACTTGTGTTGAGATTCTTTTGAAAATGGTGTGTAAGTGTATTGATGTATCCTTGTTGGGGCTGATCTCTTTGTGATTACTCTTCTTATAAATATTTATTTGACATTTAGGGACAAATGTTCATAATGGGGAGATATTGACAGGACCCCAAAAAGTATCTGAAAATGTGCCTCGAAATTGCCGAGAATCGTAATTTCCATATATCTCGAAATCCTTGTGTGATTTCAAAAATCTAACTTCAGATTCTTGTTCAGGGGGAAAAATTGAGTCAGAAATGGGTCTAACCCCTATTTTAGAGTAAAGGGATCGCAATTTTATTTTCCCAACATTTTGATTTCTAGAATCAATCCGTGATAGTGTTGCGACGTGTAGGCATCATGGACCAGTGTAAATCTTACCTCCGTGACTCATCTACATCGCGAATCAACTGAGGTCCTGTGTATTTTGTTGCCAATGATTTTTGTCTCGGTCTAAGGCTTTTGGGTCTTGGGCCTAAGTCATCCCACGAATGAAAATACCTATATTTAGCGTTATTTCACCCTCATATCATTCAAGACATTCCCAAATACTCTCTCAAAGACTTAGACTATATTTCATCCCCAAATTCCAAATCCTAAAACCTATCTGGATCTTAAGGTTTTCATCCAAGTTTCAAGTTTCCATTTTAAATCTTCTTCAAGAAACTCTCCAAAGCTAAAGTGTGTAGGTTTCTTTCATAGGTTCCTTTCACCCATGATACCCAAGATCTCTTCTAACTAAAATTTCATGATTTATAGTTCATTTACTCGTGGCTCTTATTTATTATGAATTTCACTGCACACTATGTTGGGATTTTATTAAATTGTGATTGTTTTAGCATGTTTTGAGCCATAAATCTAAGATCCATTGCAAGATTTGATGAAGGATTTTGATGTATATTGCTTGAGGGTGTTACCTAGTATCTATTGATAGTTTTACATTGAATTTTCAAGCATGGCTCCACTCTTGAATTGCATGATTTTGCACTAGCACTACACGCCTGCCAAGTGTTTGACAAAATGTCCGGGTTATGATTTATTGAGGAATTGAAGGTCTAATGCATGTCTTATAAGTTAAAAGACTTTATGACGATGAAAAGAATATATGTATATAATATTTTCTCCATACTGTTGGGAATCGACCAAGCCTCAATCGGGGGGTGTAGGCCTGGGTAACCTTGTTGAGGGGTTTGTACTTCGATCGCGTCACTCAGGAGGTGGTAGGGCATGTGCAACCATGTCGAGGGGTTTGTACCTTAATAACCTTATTGGGGGGTTTGTACCTCATCAACCTTGTTGAGGGGTTTGTACCTCATCAACCATGTTGGGAGGTTTGTACCTAATCAACAGATTAAGGGTTTTGTACCTCATTAACCTCTCTAAGGGGGTGGTAGGCCTTGGATATTCACTAATAATGGTCACTCCTTGCACATGTTTATGTTCTGTGTAAGCATTATTTTACTTCAAGCATCATTCATACATGCCATATTGTTATACGATTCTCATTGCCTATGTTTATGCATTTCGATTATGTTACTTATCTCTTATTGCATTGCATCCTTTATACTTAGTACATTCAAACTTACTAACGCATACTCTATGCATACATGATGTCACCATATAAAAACTAGAGCCCCTGTTGAGCGTCCTATTCCATATGGCTAGTACGATTTCTTCCATGCTTGTTGGTGAGTCCTCCATTCCAAGGACGATGTTTCTGGTCTCATGATATATTCTAAGACTATGTTACTTTTATGTAATTATTGACTACGAGGGTGAGCCCGGATGCTTGTCTTGGCCCCCACTAAGTTTTATTGTTAGAGGTGTTGTTGGATATATTATGAATCTATGTTATGAGCCTTGACTCTCTTGTTTTTGAAATTATGTTTTGAGTCTTCCCCTCAGTCCCTTTTGCCCTTACTTCTAATCTATCATTTCATTTACTTGCTTCTGCGATCAATGATATGTAATGATATATTAAGAGGCTTTCTTGGGGTCCCCTTCAGGTTCCCCATGCACCGTGTCACGTCTAGACCATAGGCTTGGGTCGTGACAAGTTGATAACTGATATTTCTAATGTTGAATTTTGTAATGCCACTTGGTTATTATCTTTATCTATGATTGTTCAAATGGATCAATAGAGCATTGCTCCTATGAACCTTAGTAGTATGAAAAGAAGAAGGGAGAGATAGAGAGGATCATTTTTGGAAGAAGTAGCATTACTCATCAAGGAGGTTCTAAGGTAGGATGACCTCCTTTTGAGTTTTATTATGGACACAAAGGGGAAGCTAATTCTTTTCCATAGGATGATATTGTAAAGGAAAAGGCTTGCATATTAGGCAAATAGTATGTAAAGAATCATTGAAGGTATTGCTTAGTTATTTTAGTATAGGTTATTGTTATGGTGAGGGGGTCATAAAACGAGGGATAGCTTGATGGCTACTTATATGAGTAGGATGGCACATAATGGGTTGTTCAAACCTAAGCCCCTAATAGGTGGTGCTAGTGGATATTCTAATCTTATGGGCTAACAAAGTGGCAAGAGTAATTTGGGAAAATGCTTGGTGGGTACCGATGATTGCTTGGGTTATGGAAAGAAACTTATAGGAGAGCATTTTGTATCTTGAATGTATGTTTCAGGCTAGGCATGATAAGTCATCATGCAAGAGGCTATAGAGGTAGAGGTGGCTGACCTTGGGCCTTAACTTAGACCTAGGCTACTACAGGCTAGAGGGATCCATAAGGCACTACATCATCCAATTCTCTTAGTGGACAAGATTTTGAGGATAAGCTAGATATGATGACTATGTATTGAAAGTTTTTCACTTTGATATGTATGCATTTTTGGACCCTATTGCTAGTTTATCTTTTCCATCCCCTTATATGACCATGAGATTTGACATGTCTCCCAAGTTCTTATTGGAGGCTTTCTCAGTCTATACATTTGTTAGTTATTTAGTTTTATCCAAAAGAGTCTATAGAAATTCACTAGTTTTGGTGTTTCATAAAGTCACTTCAAGTTTTCTTGTTGACCTTAAAATGACTGCTTTTGATATTATCCTTGGTATACATATTCTTCATGAATGTTATCATTGTAGAAACTAAGTGGTGAAGTTGCAACACCCCAATAAGCTAGTGCTACTAAAGATACTAATTTTATGTCCAAGGGTTAATTAATATCATGCTTTAAAGCTTAGAAAATAATTTCCAAGTTTAGGATTTGTCATCCTATATGGGTTAGGGATACTAATTCTGAAATCCCTATTCATAAGTTTGTTCTCATTGCTAATGAGTTCCTTGATGATTTTCCTAACATTTCTCTCAAAGAGGAAATTTATTTCAATATATATCTCTTTCCTAATACCTAACTTATCTCTATTTGTTCTTATCATGTGGCCTTGACAGAACATGAGTTATTAAAGGGACCAATTGAAGGATCGAGATGTGAGTGCTCTCTACCATCCAAGTAAGCCTAGTATTATTGTAAATTCACTTAGACAATATCCATAAGTAGTTTTGTCCATGTTGAAGATGAAAATAAAGACTTAGTTAAAGGTGTGCCTAGGTTACCCCATTTTGGTGTATGGTTTGTTCAATCCAATAAAGGTGGCGTATTTATTCATAATGAGTCAACATCATCTCTTATAGTTGTTGAGAAGGAAAAATTGGACATGAATCTAATCTTAGTTGAGTTGAAGGATTTGGTTGTTGAATTGAAGATCAAAGTTTTCTCCCAAAGGAGAGATTGTGTACTTCTTTACCAAGGTTACTGCTGTGTTCTTGATATTGATGGCATAAAGGAGATTATTTTCAGTGAAGCCTATAGTTCTTGATATTTGATTCACTCGAGGTCCATAAAAATCTATAGATATTTGAGGAAAGTGTATCGGTGGAATGATATTAAAAGAGACATAGCTAAATTCATGGTAGAATGTCCCAGTTGTCAACAAGTGAAGGTAGAGTATCAAATATTAGGAGTTCTAACCCAAGACATTGAGAACCCTACTTAGAAGTGAGAGGATGTGAATATGGACTTTATAATAACATAACCTTGAATCGGTAGTCAACATGATTCAACTTGGGTTGTAGAGGATATAATGACTAAATCAGCCATTATCTACAAAGTAAGACCTTTTACTTGATTGAAGATTATGTAAGGATGTATATTGATGAATAGTAAGGCTTCATCATGTGCATTTCTCTATCATTTTGGCTCATGGTACTCAATTTACTTCATACTTTTACTAGTTAGGTTAAACAAAAATTTTCACCCTCAAATCGATTGATCAACCGAGAGAACAATCTAAACTTTGGAAGATATGTTTAGGGCATGTGTTCTTATTTCAAGGTTATTTGAGATGATCACCCACTTTTGATTGAACTTGATTACAATAATCGATATCATTTTAGCAAATGGCTCCTTTTGAGGCTTTATATTATAGGAGATATAGGTCTCCTATTAGGTGGGTTGAAGTAGGTAATGAAGCCTTGATGAGACTCGAGCTGGTGTTTGAGGCTATAGAGAAAACTTATCCTTCAAAGATTAAAGGCTACCCAAAATTATCAAAATTTATATTAAGTGAGGTTGAATTTAATGTTGATGTTAGATCTACATGGAACCTTTACCTATGAATGTTGTAATGTATTTTATTAAGAAAGAAATCTTAGTACCAGATATGTCTCCCCACATCAAAATTCTGAGGCATATTGAAACAGTGGCCTGTGAATTAGATTTACCCTCAAATTTTGTATTGGTGCATTCCGTGTTTCATGTATCTTTGTTGACAAAAATGTGCTGGTGATCCTAACTTTATTGTACCTATAGAGAGTGTTGGTGTTAGAGAGAATTGACCTATCAAGAGGTTCCATTTAAAATATTAGATCGACAAGTTTTAATATTAAGGAATAAGAAAGTGACATTTGTCAAAATGTTATGGATGAATCAAGAAGTTCAAAGTGCAACAAAGGAGGCCAAAACGAATATGATGAAGCGTTATTATTACCTCTTTCCTTCTGTTTCAACCCAAGTCATTTTGTTATTCGTTCTCTAATCCTTCAAATTCCTATGCATCAACTTTTCCACATCATTTCATGTGCATGCATGTTCACGAAATTGATTTTAAGCTATTCTTTAAGAAAGTTTTGAAATGCCAGGAGTTTTAGCATTTAAATTATATTATTGCATTTATGATTGTTATTAAATATTTATTCTACTCTACTTAAGTAAGGTTTTATGCCATTCCAGGAT
Source organism: Solanum ossicruentum (assembly GCA_025774065.1). Classification (NCBI taxonomy): domain Eukaryota; kingdom Viridiplantae; phylum Streptophyta; class Magnoliopsida; order Solanales; family Solanaceae; genus Solanum; species Solanum ossicruentum. The sequence goes on along the minus strand of JAOTQR010136927.1, from coordinate 7,021 downwards.
GAATGTTCCCAATGAGGAGATATTGTAATACCAAGTCGTCTGAAAAAATTAGAACAAGGAGGAAACAATGCAGAAACTAGAAGCATTATAAGTTCAACGAGTCATGTCTATGGCTCATGGATTGTTTTATCGCTTGTGGAAAGATGTGCATATATAGCACCTGCACTTGGGAAATTTTCAAGAATATTTAATGAATTACAAGCTAGAAATATAGGCTACAAAATAAACTATGGCTCTTGTAAGTTGGTCGTAGTTCGAACCTAGAAAGATCAGAAAATGTGAGTCTCTGAACTTTATCTATGAACAAGTAGTACGCGTTGGTCATGGTTCTGTGAATGATTCTTCTAGATGATTTTGGGAAAAATTGGAAATGTATGAGAAGGTGATGTGCTGTCAAAATACAACACATTTGATGCCTAAAGCTTGGGATTTATGTGTTATCAATCAGACTTTTGTGGTTTTTATGTGTTTTGTGTTTGTTTTTACAGGAAAACATGATTAGTATGATTTTGGGAAATTTATAGACTTTTTCTTATTTTTGAGGACATTATGAGACCCTTTTCGAGTCGTAGAGCCTTCTACAAGTCGTAAAGGTAATTTCGTGACGATTTCCAATGTTAGATGAAAGTCTGAAGTTCAGTTATACGAGATCCCTATACAAGTTGTAGTTCCTTCTACGAGTTGTAAAGAAGGGTTTCGTGGAGATTTCTAGAGATGGACCAGAAGATGCATGTGAAATCTATGATAAGGCAATACGAGTCATATATCAGACTACAAATCATAGAGTGGCTCTGTAGCAGTGAAGTCTAACATTCAAGAATCTAAATGCAAAATCCTGATTACGACTAGTAAACTCAGTTGCAAGTCGTAACTGTGAGCTGTAGAATACAACGATCAATTTTTGTAATATTTTTTGGGACTTGTTTGTAAATACTATAAATAGTATAATTAGGTTATTTTTAGAAAATTGTGCAACATAATAGAATAGAGAACGTCATTAGAGCATTTTTAGGGTTTTAGATTTTGAGACACAATATTGGAGAAGAGAATACACATGTGAATTCATTTTATCTTTCAACCTTGAGATTCTCAATACAAATTGGGTTTGCTTGTTCTTCAATCTATTTGGGTAAGAGATTAATTATGTTTTCTCAATTCATAGTTTCTTTATCTTCCCAGAGCATGAGTAGCTAAACCCATAACTTGAGGTTGTGGAAACCATGAAGATCTAACCAAATAAACTTGGATTATTTGCAATTCTTAAAATGGGTATTTGCATGTATTAATCAGTGCTCTTCATATTGCATGTTTTCTAGAGGTGGCCAACATTATAACTCGTCTAGTGTTACCCTTCCGGTCCTGGTGGTAATGAGTGAGAAAAGATATTGATTAACATAATTTGATGATATGTTCTCGTCTAATCAACCGAACTAGAAAAAGGGGAGGTTGACTGGGACTATGGGTAATTGTTAGTATAGCACACTATGGAAATGGGTCAAGTCCCATAGTGAAATTTGACCTTCACGTTTGACCAAATGGTTGGAATAACCTTAATTCTCGTTCTACATGTGATATTCTAGTTGAGAATTGTGATATCCAGGGATGTTGAGATAGTGAATTGTGAGGAACACAATAACAAGTTGCTCTCAATTATTGATTGTCTTCCATTTTTGTTAGTTTAGCTTAATTTCTAATCAATCATTTCAACCCCCCTCTTTTGTAAATTGAGTTAGCTAATACTTGAATTGTTTATTGGTGAATCGATTTGGAAAAAATCTCTCTATTCTTTGTAGGATTCGACCCTAACCTTGGTTAGGTTTATTACTTTGATAAGACCGCTTTATCCTCAAAGGAGAGGAGTAAATTGAGCGTGATAAAAGAAAATTATGCCATTATCAGGGAATATGGTGAGACTTTGATTAAATTCACCAATTGTATAATTCGAGTGTTAGTTTCTTAGTTCCCTTGTATTTTTACTTTTGTTTTTGTTTTTATTTTTATTTTCTTTCATTATAGGGTATACTAGGTATTGTATACCAAACACAAGGAGTCAAGGCAATCCCTTAGCTCCAATTGATTTAGAGATCTAATGGATTTCAAGAATAATGGCTCAACCAAATGCCAATATTGTGGTTGATAAAGATGTGAATCGGAATGATGATGTTGATTATAGGGACCTCCTTTGGAGAATGTTCCATAACCTAGGGATTTCAATGGCAATGCTTATCGATGAAATCAAAATAGATGGAACCCTATGGGTATGAATGTCACCGGGGCTATTGTGTTGCCACTATTATCGGCCGACAAAAAGTTTACTGTTTCTAGTGGGTTACTCAAAATGCTTCAAAATTGTGGGTTATGTGTTGTCTATCGTCATAGGATCCATATGGCCACCTGCACAATATTGCATATATTTGCTGGAGTGTAATGGGAACACAAAATCTATCTATGGATGTTGTCGGGCTTCGAGTCTTCCCATTGTCTCTTACAGGCAATGTTGCTTGTGGTTATCTGAACTTCCACAAAATTCAATCACCAGTTAGATAGAGTTGCAGAAGGCTTTCTTAGTAAGGTTCTTCGTTAGATCAAATAGGTCTTAAGTTGAGGGATGGAATCATTAACTTTCAGCAATTCCATGATGATTCACTCATTTCTACATGGGAGCAGTTCAATGGATGCTTGAGGAGTGCTCCGAGCAATGGCATTTCAAACAAAACACTAGTAGAGAGTTTCTATCTACCACCGCTGAACCCAGATAGTCAAGCATATGCAAATGCTCTTATGGGAGGTTCAGTCTTAGGAAAATAATTTGTAAGAGTTGCTGAATAGATGGACAAGCTCGTTGATCTTCACCGCATGTATAAACCAATACGTGAGTAACTAACTAGTTACACGGATACCTCTGATAGGAACTCTGAGCAAGCAAAGATAAATGTAGAAATCTTCCAAATCCTTGATCAAAAAAAGTAACTCTAGAGATGCTAATGAAACAAAAGTAAGGTCTAAACACTCCAGAGGCTAGTCAGGGGAAGCCACTACACCAAGGATGCAAGCCATGAGGAACATAGTGGTAGGAGAAGCTGGTTCATGCTACCGCACCATTATTACAAGGGAAATGGAAGTTCTAGTGATGAAGATATGCTCACTCAGTTGGTAAAAAGGGAAAATACACAAGAGGAGATATTAAGAGAGATCAAGTTTGATATTATCAAGATAAAATACAAAGTTGATCAACATTTTGTGGCAATTCACCAGCTTAATAGCCAATTCGAACTTGTATCAACACAATTGAATCAAATTTAGAACGGCATGATGAACGGGGTATGGTGACAAGAATTCACCAAATCTTGAGAAATTCTAAATACTTAGAGGTCTAAGTCATGTCGCCATAATAAATCATGCTCTACTTGGGAGACAACACAAGAATTGTTTATGTTTTAGATTAATTTTATGTTTATTTTCAATTTGTGGATTCTTAGGTAATTATTTGACTATGTTTTGCTTGTTACTTTTTACATGGGTTTTGTTGCATGTAAGGTCAAAGTGCATTTTATGAAGAGTATGCAAGTAATGGACAAAGATTGCAGATTTTGCCGAGAATTACACTAGATACAGGTTTTATGACTGGATTTATGAGTCGTAATGCAATTTACAACTCATAACCCCATCTTATAGAAAACTTAAGTGAGCATGAACACTATGAACTCCACCCATAAGCCAACTTTATGACTAGCTCATAGATCAAGCTACGAATCGTGAATGGGGTTCACGGAATTCAGGTAATATTTCTATTTTTCGAAGTGTTGGTTATTCTACTAGACCAGGACATACGAGTCATACACCAAGCTGCAACTCATAATTAGGGTTTTGTAGATCCGATCTGGTAAATTTTCAACATTGATCCAATAAGGTATAGAAGGGGGTTAACATATTTTGACACCACTTTTACCCTAATTTACAAAATTTCCCAAATTCTTCCTTCTCTCTTTATTTTCCAGTCATTATTTGGTGACCTAACTTTGTTCCCGGTAAGAAAGTCTGTCAATTAGGGTTTCTTGAGCATTCATCTTCTCTTTCTCCCTCAAGTTCATATATGCACTTGATAAGTTTCTTCGTTTAGTTTTAACCTCTAAATTTGACCCGTTTGTAAATGTTTGACTTCATGGTTATGAATGAGATGGTGCTTAATCTTGTTATTCTTTCTTGAATTTGAACTATCAATTTGAAGTAGGGTTGTTTTTTATTGTATTGATAAATTGAATATCGAATTAGGAATGGTGCACATGTGGTTGTTCGTTGTTATGCCCAATAAATCATCTATTTTGTGTGTCACAAATAATGTAAAAGAGTCTATGTTTAATGGATTGATGGATGATAGCATTAATGCATCATCTTATGAGAGTCTAACAGGAAGGATGAAATGACAGGGTATTGATGCTATATCTCTTTCGATAGGGAAAATTTGTGAAATCATGTTTAAGGTACGGGTTATTATGTGCTTAACACGTGAGTGTTCATTTGCTTGCTTCGATGCTGGTTGGATCGTGTTTCAATTGTTCATAGGGTCCGTGTGATGAACTTGGGTAGTTCAGGTGCCTATAGGTTCTTGTTCACAAGAGTGTTTTACGACTCTTAGATGAATCTATGAGTAGTAATTACCCCTTGTGGGGAGTTACAGTGACTTGAATTCTTGACCATTCATCACATGAGACCTTATACGAGTCATAAATAGGACTCATAGACTCTACCTATTTTGAATTTACTCCCTGAAACTTTATACGAAACTAGTTTATGACTCGTAAACCAAGTTATGAGTTGTACCTATGTCTTGTATAACATTCCAGTGTTTAATATTGTTTTGCACTTCTAGATTACGGCACTACTTCACCACTCATAGAATTAACTATGACTTGTAACTAGTTCTCGTATTACCCTTCTGCAACTGATCCAATTCAGTTTTTGCTTTTTGTTTCTTAATTGTTGGGGCTAATTATGGATTATCTACTTTTGATTTTTAGGAAATATGTCCATAAAAAACCTCTCTAAGATTGAAGCGTTTCGGAGGAAGCTCATCAATAAGCCGATAATGCTGGGCAGACTCCCCAACCGAGTGGGTCACTTGAGATCCATGATGTTTTATCAAGACCCCGAGGCTGGGGTACCATAGACTAGAGCAACAGCTAGCAGAGCTGCCAGACTTAGGCTCAGGCCGATACTCTTTCCTAGTTTCATGTGGAAAGCAGTTAGAGGATGAGGAGTAACATGCCCAAATGACTAAGTCTAGAGATGAGCAGAGTTCAGAGGAGGTCTCCAAGGATAGAAGAGATGTCGAATCCCCGGTCACACCATTATCTTCTTCAGCACCTGATGCTCGTACTCACCGGTGGGGTGTCGAGGAGATAGAGGCCATATATTTGAAAGAAATGCAACCCAAAAAGCGGGGCAAACCCACCCATTCAACATATGAGGAGCTTTGGGTTATTGATGATGGATTGAGCCGTGATCCAGTATTAAAGGACACGATGACTCGTAATGTGCTGTCAAAATACAATATATTTAATGCCTAAAACAAGGAATTTTCTAAATTCTTAATGTAACTTTTTATGATTTTTATGTGTTTTTGTGTTGCTATTGCAGAAAATCTAGGTTTGCATGATTTTGGAGAAAATTGCATATTTTTAAGAAGCCCAAGACATATGAGCTTACCTATGAGTCATAAACCAAGCTACGAGTCATAGGGTAATCTTGTAGCAAGAAATAGAGATCAAAAATCAGAAATCTACTAAGTGAAGTCAACCTTACGAGGCCATCCTACGAGTCATAGGTCTTGATACGACTCGTATAGGTGGACTCGTAGTAGGAAACTGAGAGCCAAAACTTTGGATCAAAAATTGGAGGCCTAGACTACGAGAAGAACATACGAGTCGTAGCCCAAGAAACAACTCATACTAGTGGGTCATACCAACAGAGTCCAAAATGTCAAGAACCTGCTACAAGACCCCAATTATGACTCATAGGTCACCATATGAGTCGTACCTGTGAGGCGTACCACCTGCAAGCTGTCTTTTATGTGTAATTTTTAAGGTTATTTTGTAAACACAAAAAAAACTTCAAGTTAGGGTTTTTAAAGGAGGAGATTCTAGATATTGAAGACCATCTTTGAATATACTCTCAAGAATATTCTTAGGGTTTTAGCTTAGATTTTTATTTTCTCTTGGAAATCCCACTTTTGGGGAGTGCAAATCCCATATTATATTCATTCTCAATATATCAAGCTTCTGGTTTGTAACTTGTGGTGCTATTATTCTTCATTGCTTTGAGTAAAACTCTCAACTATGTCTTGTCTTTGATTTTTATTGGCTTTGCTTTAGCCATGAGTAGCTAAGCATCTATAACTTGGGATTATGGGAACCATGGGTAGTTGACTAGAGATGACTTAGATTTATCACATTTCTATGATTGGGTTTTGCATGTATTGTTTATTTCCCTTCATTTTAATTGTTGTTTGGTGATGGCCAACACCAAACCCCACCGACTATCATGATCCCAACCAAGGAAGTGATGAATAGGAAAAGGGAAGTGGATGGCAGGATTCAATTGATGTGTTCTCATCTAATCAAGCAAACCTGACCAAGGGGAGGTTGAAGGGATAATAGGTAATAGTTAGTTGGCACACCATGGTTGCTGACTAAGTGCCATGGTGAAATTCAACCTTCACCTTCACTAGAGGGCAAGAAGAACCAAAGTTACCATCATGCATGTGAATTTCCAATTATAGTTATGTTTTCTAGGGTAATTGAATTAACGAACCATGGGGAACACAATTCCCTAGTTGCCCCCAAAATTGAGTGTTTTCTCGCCTTGTAGTATAGTGTTTTACTTTTTCTTTAGTTCTTAAATCATAACCCACCCCCCCCCCCCCCCCCCCCCCGCCCACCGCCCGAGGACCCCCCCCGCCCACCGTCTAAAAAAAAAAAACAAAACAAAAGCAAGAAAAAAAAACAAAAAACGAAAGGGAGGG
>JAOTQR010136886.1:41042-59219 GCA_025774065.1 Solanum ossicruentum | reverse complement strand
GGGTGACATGCCTCAATCACCTTGTCGAGTGGGTGATATGCCTCGATCACCTTATGAAGGGGGTGACATGCCTTGGAGTCCAAGTAGTAGCTCACTTGTTCTATGTTGGTTAAGGTCTCTTCCCACACATATGATATGTATTATACAAGTTGAATGTTTTACAAGCATGTTTTATTACAAGCAGTGATCATGCACGCCATGTTGAGATTATAAATATCCATTGCTTATGATTATGCATTTTGAATATATTGACTTATGTCTTTCTTGCATTACATCCCACATACTTAATATATTCAAATATACTAATGCATACTCTATGCCTACATGATATCACTATGTAGGAACTGGAGCTCCTTTTGATCATCCTCCTCCTCGTGGCTAGTTCGATTCTCGGAGAAAGCTTTGGTTAGTCCTCAATTCTGAGGACAATATCTATTTACTTCATGTTATGTTGAGACTTCTTCTTCTTTTGCATACTTATTATTATGAGCGTGAGCTCGGGAAATGCCTTGGCCCCTGCTCCATTCCAAGTTAGAGGTGTTATTGGATACTATGATGTACTTATGCAATGAGCTTGACTCTTCATTGCTATTGATATCATCAAAGACTTCCCCTAATCCCACTTTCCTTTTTATTATATCTTGAAATGCCTATTTGCTTCCACGGTCAAGGATGTGTGATTGATATTCGAAGAGGCTTGTTTGGGGTCCCTTTGGGTTCCCCATTCTCCATGTCACATCTAGGCCCTAGGCTTGGGTTATGACAACACTCTTCATTTACCAAGTCAGACACCCCCTCATATAAACTTTTTCATTCTAGCTCGAGGATCGACAACCAAATGAGGAGAATACTTGGAAAGCTTGTTGAATTTTAGGGCATACTCTCTCACACTCATGGAATCTTGCTTAGGTTTAATAAACTCCATCACTTTAGCCTCTCTTAGCTCGATAGGGAAGAACTAGTTGAGGAAGGAGGCTTTGATCAACTCCTCCCAAGGAATAATATCATCATTTGTCCTCTCCAATTTCCATTAAGCAAATCAAATTTGGGCCGCACCTTTGAGTTAGTTGGCTGCTAATTCCACCTTCTCTTCTGCATTTACCCTCATGATAGATAGCACTTTATACACCTCATTGATGAACTCTTGGGGATCTTCCTCCGTCTTGGACCCATAAACTTCAAAAGGTTCATCCTTATGAAATCTCTCACCCTTGAGGCCGAAGTAGGAGCATGAGTAGCTTGGGACCCTTGGTTCATTTGGTTGGTCGTAGTATGGGCCAACATAGTGATGGCATTCCAAAACTCATCATGGGCCACCTCTCCATCTTGAGGAGCTTGAGGAGTGGGAGGGGCCAGTTGCCCCTTGGGTGTACGGGCTTTCCTTAGTCTTCCTCTTGGTAGAGTCATGATCAAGAAGAGCAAGAGCAATTGGCAGAGGAAAAAGCCTTATCCTTACATCTAAAGCACGATATAGATCATGAAGAAGTGAAACATTTCCTAAAATGCCTCATAGCCTCCCATTCATAGTTGTGGCGCGCTTCAAAACCATGAATAAGACTCTACTTGATGTGGTGTGTTGGATTTCCAAGGACCATTAACAACCTAGTGCTCTGATACCAAGCTTGTCACGACCCAATCCTAGGGCCTAGACGTGACACGACGAATGGAAAGTCCGAAAACAACTAAACAAGCCTCATAGCATATCTTATACATATCCTTGGTTGTGGAAATGAAAATAAACATTAACAAGAGTCAAGTATAAAATGGTATACGGGACTAGGGGAAGTCTTTCATAAATATAAAACCATAAGAAGTGTCAAGCTCAAAGCATATACAAACTTAGTATCCAACAACACCTCTACTTTAGAATGGAGCAGGGGCCAAGACACTTCCCAGCTCACCCTCATAATAATAAGTATCCAACATAAGGAACAAGTCTTAGCATAGCATGAATATAAGTAGATATTGTCCTCGGATTTGAGGACTCACCAAAAGCTTTCTTAGAGAATCGAACTAGCCACGTGGAGGAGGATGATCAAAAGGATCTTTGGTTCCTACATGGTGATATCATGTAGGCATAAAGTATTTATTTGTAAGTTCAAATGTACTAAGTGTGTGGGGTGCAATGCAACAAAGACATAAGTCAATATATTCAAAATGCATAAGATACAGACAATGGATACAATATCAATATGCCATGTATAATCAACACCTGATATAAAACTTGCATGAAGAACATTCAACTTTCACATGATAATATATATATGTTGGTGGAGACCTTAACCAACATAGACCAAGCAGCTACAACTTGGAATCCAAGGCATGACACCCTCTGGGGAAGTGTGGTTTACTTGCCAAGGCAAACCAAACATGATAATATGAACTAGATGGATTCACTAGTATAGAAAGGGTAAAATATATAATCATATGGTGGCACATTGTTTAGAGACTAAAGACACTATATAAGGACCCTATGTGTCGAGCCCCATCTTAAGCCTCAATTGGTACTAAGTCTAATCCCACAGAATACTTGAAATAATCATACTTTAATCATAACATAAATATCTTGTAAGAAACATGATAACTTGACATGAGTAGCTCATTAAATGCTTGACCTCTTCAAGTGAGCTTAACTTTACGTGAGAGTAAATAATAATCATACATGATCCCTTTCATTGACATGAATAGCTCACAAGAGGTTAAAATCTTGAAATAGGGCTCAACTTGATATTTGTCGAATCATAGATACTTTTCATGAACTCAATACATACTTGAAAGCCCTTAATCATCATGAAATTATTTGACTTGTAAATCATGTAATAGTTCATCAACAACTTGAGAATTTTTGTCATGTAATTTTATCAAACACATGGTGGGTTCATGATACCTGTTTGAAATCATGTAACTCAAGAGTAAAACAAGAAGAGTAGACTCATTTCGAATGAACCCACCAATATTATAGTAAAACCTTCATTTAGGGTATCTTGAAATCCATCATAAAATCCCATAATAGTTCATTGTTTCATAACTCAAATCATGCATAGTCTCAGTAGACAAAAGCCAATTAATGAAATAAGCTTGAAATGGATGTTCATGCATAATAATCAATACTTGATAAAACCCAACATAATTTATGTTCATACTTCATAATAAAAGATACCCATAAGTAATAAAACTTGAAATCATGAAATTTTCATTAAAAAGAGAAGGTTAGGAACCATGAGTGAAAGGACCATGGATGAAGGATCCATATACCTTAAACCTTGAATTTCTCGAAATGAACTTGAAGGAGACATGATGCTTGAGATGGGTTCTTGAGACCTGAAATTGAGCTTGAAATCCTTGAGTTTGAATGAGAGATTTGATAAAGCCTTGGAGAGGTTTTAAAGAGGGTTTTTTGAGTTACAGAATTGAAAAATGGCAAGTATGGAATACTTCACGTTTAAATGGGCATTGGGTTATGAACCCAATGCCCTTGAACTAAGCTGGAAAAATTGGGCACAACATACACTGTCCATGCCCTAGATGCGACACGGACCAAATGTGTAGACAAAATTGTACAGTGGCGCGCCCCAGGCGCATCGCGACCTCGGCGCGAATAGCCACTGGAAATCGTAAATTGACAAAAATTATTTTTTGCTATGGGTCTTCTAAAGTCTAGGTCACACTCATTTCCCACTTAATTTTGCCCCCTGATCAAGAATATAAAATAGAATTTCCAAAATCACGCATGAATTTTGATATATATGAAAATTACGATTATGGAGCATTCTGAAGCACATGAGGGGTATTTCAGTAACCACACCTTATGGGCTTCCCATTTTAGTGAGGGTTACCATATATATAAACCTATGCTGGCATATGAAAAGGGAGAGGACCATTGGGTTTAGCCTTGATGCCCTTAATCTATCGGTGCTAATTTATCATCCCATAAGAATACATTATGTATACGTGATTTCAAAAGAGATGCAAGTCATTTCAAATCACTTAACTGCATAATTAGAATTGAAAGCTAAATAGCATTCATAGATTTCATACTTAGGCTCAAATGCCAAATCATAATCCATATCATATTTTCCATGTATAGGAATAGCTCATTCACAATATCCAAATGAGGTGTAAACACTCAATATGCTCAATAAGCCAAATATCATAGACATTTATGTGATCACATTCTTGTAATAATCAATATCTTATCAAAATCATATACATAAACATAATTAGGCTTAGCCCACTTCATAATTTCTATAAATCCAATGCTTATGAAATGCATATGCTATCAATGAGATAAGAATAACATGGGCAATATAGAATCAAACTTAAGTCAATAATACATTATGAAATTCAAGTAAAAATATAAGTAAAGTTCACATTTAAATCATAATATAGATTACTCATGCACAAATCAAGCTTAAAAAGGGGTATGCATATTCATAGCATCATATTAGGGCTTAAACAAACTTAAAATCAACAAATAAGCATAGCCCATACTTCAATTGAATTTATTAAATCATAGTTCTTAAAAACATATTTAAAGAAAGAAAAATTTCATGAAATTCAAGTGAAAAGAGTTTGGGTCTTCTTGGTAGAAAGGGACCAAGAATCAAAATCCATATACCTTAGCTAATAGAGAAGATTCAAGAAGAAAGTGGAAGAAAATTGATGAAGAAGATACCCCTTTCCTTAAGGTTCAAGAAAATCCTTCAATGTTCACCCTAGGAGAGTTCTTAAGAGAGAGTTTGAAATAATTTTAAGTGTTGGATTGAATTTGAATGAGAGGAATAGAGTTTAGGTCATTTGGAGGTCTTAAGATAGCATAAGAAGTCATAAAAGACCCTTAGGAGAAGCCATAATTACCCAAAAAAAAAAACACTAATGAAGCAAAAACTATATTTCTTGCTAGGGGTCCATGAGGAGGTCTCATGGTCTGTACAAGGTTTCATGGACCGTGAAACTCTTCCGTGAGACCTCACTTAGGCAAATTTTAGGAAATACTACACAAATGTACTTTACGAAAATGAGCATAACTTCTTGATTTGAACTAGGAATGAGTTAAAATTGGATGCATTGGAAATATAATTCAAAGATATTTAATTTTATAGGCTGTGGTGCAGCCAATTTATTTTGTGCTAAAAGATATGACCACTTAAAGTTTACCCTTCTATCGGTACTTGTGAAACCTTAGCCAATGGAATTCCTTTGAACTTGGACTGATGTAGGAGACCCATGATGGCCTTATACAACATTAATAAGCTTGAATTGAGGGCTTGAAAGTGAACTTAACTTGAAGATTCCATACTTCAAAAAATTCGACACCAACAACCATATGGAGGGCCCCACGGGCCATACCATGTGAAACGGTCCATGTAATCTTCCATCCCACTTCACTTAGAAAATTCTTCACAACAAAGTTTTGAGAATATGATAAAATATTTAGAAAATACAGTCCGGAGCCCATATGAAGGGGTATATGGACCGTACCCCTCCATACGGACCGTACCATTGGCCGTGCTACTTTACTTAGGCTCAAAATAGTGGAGTCTAGAGTTCAAGGCTACCATATGGTCCACTACACAGTCTGTATGGTCTCACAACAGTCCATATGGGGTCCATGTATAGTATGACTTGGTCTTAAACTCAACACCAAGGCCCCCACACCCAACATAAGGCCAAGGGCCACTTTAAAGAGGCTCTACACGGTCCGTATATCACCACACGGACCATGAAGACTTTTATAAAGTGTCACTTTGGTCCAAACTTTTTCAGAACCAGATTTCCATGCTCTATTGAGGTCGTACACAGCCTGGGTCCTTATAGTGTGCCTAGGTCTATCGTCTTGGATCGTGGAACCCAATTTACTTCTTACTTTTCGAGACCATTTCAAAGAGGACTTGGTACTAAAGTAAAGTTGAGTACAACCACTCATCCTCAAATGGATGTCAAGCCGAGAGGATAATTAAAACTTTGGAGGATATGTTGAGGGTTTAAGTGTTGGAATTCAAAGGTAATTACGATGATCATCTCCCACTCATTGAGTTTCTTATATTAATAGCTTTCATGCTAGCATTAGAATGGCATCGCTTGAGGATTTTTATGGTAGGAGATGTAGATCCCCGCTGGGGTGGTTTGAGTTAGAAGAGATGGCTTTGATTGGCCTGGATTTAGTGTTGGAGGCTATAGAGAAGGCAAAGTTGATTAGAGAGAGGTTAAAGATGGCCCAACATCGCCAGAAGTCCTATTCTGATATTAGGAAGAGGGACCTTAAGTTTCATGTTGGTGATTGGGTATATGTGATGGTCTCACCTATAAAGAGAGAAATGCATTTTGGAAAGAATGGCAAGTTGAGTCCCAGGTATGAAGGTCCTATGAGATTGTTAAGTGAATTGGGAATGTGGCTTATAGGTTGAATTTGCATCCAGATTTAAGTTATATTCACCAGTTTTCCATGTGTCTATGTTGAGGAAGTTGGTTGGTGATCCTAGTACTATTATGCCTTTGGAAGGTGTTGAGGTTGAGGAGAACTTATCTTATGAGAAAGTTCTGATCGAGATTTAGGATAGGCAAGTGAAGCGGCTTCGTAACAAGGATATGTCTTCGATTAAGGTACTTTGGAGAAATCAATAAGTGGAGAGTGCTACATGTGAGGCGTAGTTGGACATGATAAATGATATACCCATCTTTTCCAATTAACTCAAGCCTAAGGAATTAGGTTATTCCTTTTCCAAGTGGTCCTAGTTCTTTCATTCTTGAGTTTCATGACATGACATGCATACATGTGCACGAAAATAATTTTAAATATTTTGAATGATTTAAATACGTTTTTATATGAGTTTTAATGATTTTGTGATTTTTCAAATGATGAAAAATGCATTATCTTATGTTTGGATGTTTCATGCTTTAAGTAAAGACTTTCAAACCTTGTTCTAGCATATTCAAGGATGAAATTCCCAAGGGAAAGATGATGTAAGGACCCAAATTTTTGTACGACTTCAATGGAACTTGAAAATTTGATTTCAGAAAGTTTTGATTAAGGTGACGCTTCATGGAAGCCTTCACGGTTCGTGTGGTGCTCTACAGATCTTGTAGAGCCTCCTTAAGCTGGCCCTTAGCCATGTGTGGGGTGTGAGGGCCCTAATGTGGAGTTTAGGACCAAGGCATAACACACCTAGACCCCACACAGTCTGTGTGAGGCCATAAAGACCGTGTAGTGTATCATTTGGAAGCCTTGGGCTTGAGACTCCATAGTTTTGAGCCTAAGGAAAGTGGTCTGGACCCTTTCATGGATCGTATGGTGCTTCTAGTCTGTGAGGCCCTTCCATATGGATGCTGATGTTCTATCGAAATAAAGCACACTTAATGCCTAAAACAAGGGATTTTGTGAGTTATTAATATGACTTTTTATGATTTTTATGTGTTTTTGTGTTGTTATTGCAGAAAAGATAGGTAGACATGATTTTGGGAGAAAGTTGCAGACTTTGCTGAAGTGGAGGATATGCGAGCCTGCTTACGAGTTGTAACGCAAGATACGAGTCATAAGGTTATCTCGTAGCAAGGAATAGTGAGAAAAAAATCAGAAATCTTCTAAGTGGAGGTTAGCCCTACGAGGCCACTCTACGAGTCGTAGGTATACCTACGACTTGTATAGGTGAATTTGTAGCAAGAAACAGAGATCCAAAATTTTGGACCAAGAACTGAAGGCCTAGAATACGAGAGGAGCATATGAGTCGTAGCCCAACCAATGACTCATACCAATGGGTCGTAATAGTCAAGTCCAAAATGTAAAGTGCCTGATATGACCTACGAGTCATTCCTATGAAATGTACCTGCTACCAGTTATCTTTTCTACTTAGTTTCTAAGGTTAAATTATAAATACTATAAATACTTTATGTTGGGGTTTATTTGAGAGGATACCAAACGTGAATCTTGAGAAGAATACACTTTGAATATTCTCTAGGATATCTTTAGGATTTAGAGTAGATGTTTATCTTTTTATTGGAAAACCCACTTTTGGGGATTGTAAATCTTACATTGTATTCACTCTCCATCTACCAAAGCTTGTGGTTTGAAACTTGTTGTGGTATTGTTCTTCATTGCTTTGGGTAAAATTCTCAACTATATCTTTCATTTTCATTCTTGTTGATTTTGCCTTAGCCATGAGTAGCTAAGCACCCAGAACTTGGGGTTGTGGGAACCATGGGTAGTTGACTTGAAATAACCTAGACTTTTTACATTTCTTTGATTGGAGTTTTGCATGTATTGTTTATTTCCCTTCATTTGTATTGTTTGGTGGTGGCCAACACCAAACCCCGGCTACTATGACGATCCCGACCAAGGTAGTGCCGAATAGGAAAAGGAAAGTAAATGACAAGATTCGATTGATGTGTTATCATCTAATCAGCCAAACCTGACCAAAGGGAGGTTGACTAGGACAATGGGTAACAGTTAGTTGGCACACCATGGTTGCTGACCATGTGCCATGGTGAAATTCGACCTTCACCTTCACAAGAGGGCTGGAAGAACCTAAGTTATCGTCCTTCATACGAATTGTCAATTAGAGTTGTGTTGTCTAGGGTAATTGAGTCAATAAAACATGGGAACACAATTCCTAAGTTGTCCCTAAATTTGAGTGTTTCTTTGCATAATAGTAAATTGTTTACATTTAGTTTTGTTCTTAAATCACAAACCCCCCTCCCCCTCATTCAGAGATTTTAGTTTGATGCTTGAAATGATTAATAGCATAGTGTTTACTTTTAGCACAGTGTTTACTTTTAGTTTTGTTCTTAAATCACCAACCCACCCCTCACCCCCATTCAGAGATTTTAGTTAAGCCCTGTATTCCCTGTGGATTCGACCCTAACCTTCGGTTAGGTTAATTGCTAACAGAGAACTCTTTCTTATTGGAGCATGAACATCATCAGATGCCAGAGTGAAAATTTTCTAAGTATTGTATCACCATCTCAGAACTTCATCATGGAGACTTTTTCCCAAGTGAAGTGGTAAGGAGAAGTACGTGGACTGTATGGCTTGGTATGGTCATACCACCTTTCGTGTGGGGTACCTACATTGAATTTTTTTCAAAGTATCAGATTACCATTTTAGACCATCATCAAATGGAATTTTTTTGAGTGTTGGATCACAGGGCAAGTGTAGGGCTCATAGGGTGCCTTACGGACCATACCACCCCTCCATGAGACCTTGACTTCAATTTTTATACTCATTTTATTAATGGCATTTTCATAATTATGGTTTATCCCAAGGATCTTTTTTGACTTTCTATGCTACCTAAAGACATTCAAATGACCTATACTTTATTTCTTTCATTCAAATTCACACTTACACTTAGAATTCTCTCAAGTCACTCTTAAGAACTCTCTCAAAGGACTCTTGTGAAAACTAAGCTTAGGAATAAGGAAAGTGATGTGCTACCAAAATACAACACTTTTGATGCTTGAAACTTGGAATTTTATGTGTTCTCAATGCGATATTAATTTGTTTTATGTGTTTTCTGTTTATATATGCAGAATTAGAGGTTGGCCTTGATTTTGGGGACAATTGTAGAAGTTGCTGATTATTTGTTGTTATATGAGACCCTCTACAGGCCATAGATCATTTTACGGGCCGTAGGGTGGTTTTGTGAACAATTCCAGTGAAGGGCTATTTTTTGAACTTTATTCTACGAACGTACAGATGAGCTGTAGAACGTTTTATGAGTCATAGAAGATGGTTTGTGCACTGAGGATTAGAGATCGGACTTTCTGAAGTTTCATCAGACTAAACCCCCTTTATGGGTCTTAAACCACTTCACAAATCGTAGAGGGTATCGTAGAGTTGAAGTCCAAATTTTTAGCAACTGAGTACAAGACCCTTATTACGGGCCGTGGAATGCAATACGACCCGTAAACCACTTTTGTATGGCGTGCTGACCAATTCTTCTATTATGTTTAGGACTTGTATTTTACTTATTATAAATAGGTTTTTTGGTTATTTTTTAGAAGATTTCGCCTAGTACTCAGAGAAATTAGTATTTAGAGAGAGAAAATTGTAAGATCATATTGGAAAGTCTTTGAGAACACTTATTTTTGAATTTCATCTTTGAGCTTGTGATTCTTATTGAAGTTGGATTTGATAATTCTTAATTTTATTGTGTAAGTTTTTAATTATGTTTTCTCAATCCATAATTCTTGTATATACACAAAACATGAGTAGCTAAATCCACAACTAAGGTTATGGGAACCATTAAGAACTAACAAAGTAAAACTGAATAATTCATGATTCTTGGAAGGTGTATATGCATGTATTAATTAACTCTCCTCGTTTTGTATGTTTTATGATGGTGGCAAACATTAGAACCCACCTAATGTTATTGACTGGACCAAGTTAGTAATGATTAGGAAAATAGATTAATTAACATGATTTGATTGATTTGTTCTTGTCTAATCAACCAAACTGGGCCAAGGGGAGGTTGTACTGGGACTAATAGGTAGGGTTAGTAATGCAGACTGCGCAGATGTGCCAAATCGCATAGTGAAATTCACCTCTCGCCTTTGACCACAGGGCTTGGTGAACATAACTTACCATCCTGCATGCTATATACTAGAAAAGAATTAGGTTATCTAGTGAAACTGAGTTGGGGAATCATGGGGAACCCTATACCCTAGTTTCTCTCCATATCGACTTCTCTTTGTGATAATTAGTTTAGTTATATTCTTCATTGATTATTGCAAACCCCTTTTAGGGAAGTAGGTTAGTTAACCATTCGAATTGCAATTAGTGAATTATCTTGCTTCTTCATATTCCATGTGGGTTCGACCCTAACCTTTGTTATGTTTTATTTCTTAACAACGATCGCATTATCCTCTAAAAAAGAGGTGTAATTTTGGCAACATCAAGATTTTGGCACCGTTGCTAGGGAATATAGCTAGACTTAGTGAATTCATAAGTAATTCGAGTGTTAATACTTAGTTCCCTTATTTTACTTTTGTTTGTTATTTTTGATCCTTTTCAGGGTGTACGTATAGTGTATACCCAACATTTAGAGTCAAGGCAATCCTTAACGCCATCTGACCTAGAGATCCTCAGAACATTGAGAAGAATGACCCAAGACAACATCAATAATGCGGCCAATACAACTTTGGATAGGAATAACAATGAGGATGTTGAGAATGAGAACCTACCTCCTTTGGAAGACATTGCTCCACAACCTCAGGATTTCAATGCCAATGCTTACCAATTGGAATCAATAAAGGCTGAATCCTATGGCATGGAGGTGGCTGGAGCTTTTGTGTTGCCACCACTATCAGTAGACACAAAGTTCACAGTCTCAAGTGGGTTAATTTAGATGCTACAGAACAGTGGCTATTTGCTGGCTTACCATCAAAGGATCATCATAGTCACATACACAATGTTGCATTCATCTGCAAAAGTGTGATGGGAATACAAAATCTATCTATGGATGTTGTGGGACTTTGTTTCTTCCTATTGTCTCTTACGAGAAATACAACATCATGGCTATTTGAGCTCCCATAGAGTTTGATCATCAGTTAGGTAAAATTGCAAAGGGCCTTTGTGGTAAGGTACTTCCTTAAATTGAAGAAGCTTAGGTTAGAGGAACAAATCATCAAGTTTGAGCAACTGCCTGGTGACTTGATCAGTACCGTGTGGGAGCGGTTTAATAGATACTTGAGGAGTGCACTGGACCATAAGATTGCAGACAATGTCCTGGTGGAGAGTTTCTATTGAGCTCTAGATGTAAATAGCCAAGCATGTGCTGATACCCTCTTGAGGGATCCATTTGTAGACCAACCATTTGCAGAAATTGTTGAGAAGTCTTAATGTGGTGGCTAAATCGAACCATATATTGAGGCCTAAGAAGAAACATCCAACCAATCGCTTGGGTACTGAGGGCATAAGCCCTGAGTAAGAAAAAATTAATGTGGAGTTCATCAGGATGCTTGCCCAAAATAGTGCCAATCTGGAGAGGCTAATGAAACAGATGCAATAAATAGCTGCAGTAAGAGATTTTCAGGAAGTCACCACACCAAGCACGAGGGTTGCAAAGATAGTAGTAGGAGTAGCCGTTACATGCCCATCCACAATTGTAAAATAGGGTGGGAATCCCAAAGTCGAGGAGATACTTGGTCAGTTGTTAAAAAAGGATGACTCACAAGATGAGACTTGAGGGAGATTAAGTTCGACATTGCTAGTATAAATCAAAAAGTTGAATATATCATTCTGTTGCAATTAAGTGGCTTAATCATCGATTCAGACATGTTTCAGCCAATTAAATCGGATTAAGAGAGACATGATGGCCAACCCCATAACTCAAAATCTAAAGGACACTGATAGGTACAAGATGAAGACAAATGGTTGTGAGGGAACACCCCCGAACCTACTACAGATATTGACAGGGTAGCACAGAAGCTTGAGGAAGTTTGAGTACTCAAGCTATTTATGTCGTGCCGCGACAATAAATCAGACTGCTTAGGAGGTAACTCAAGGTGGACACTGGCGCTTAGGTGCCCAGGTGTGTTATTGTTTTACCCCTATATGTTTTATTTTGGGATTTTGTGCATTTGAGACAATGGACATCTTTTTCAATGGGGTGTGGGTAGTTATGAGCCTCAATGAAGTCTGAGTAGCTTGGGTCCCTAACCATCCCAATTTTTGATCCCGGGGTTTTCTTGCCTGTGTTCTTTTTCCGTGAATATTTACTTTCTGTTGAACCGACATGTTTAGAATGTTTCGATAGTATTTGTAGCATATAGTACCAATACTTGTGGCATATATCATGCTTTTGTGTTTTGTTTAAAAAATGATACCCACCAAAAATTTTGATTAGTAATTAGATAACAACCATGCATGTTTAGGTGTGTGACAATGTTTGTTCTGACAAGTGAGGATAAATTGAGATAAAGAGCATGATCAGAGACTCTTTTGTTGATAATGTATGAAGTGCCATGTGAGTATGTGATCAATTTGCTAGATTCATGTGTTTTATGCTAATTCAGAACTTGCCCTGTTACTCTAGGTTAGATTGTAGATTAATTGGATTAGGAAAGGATCTTAGGCCATTATTCCTAATAGTCCACCTAGCCTAAAAATGACCAACCAAAACTATGATATATTCCTTGTTCATAATGTTTGAGCCTAGCATGTACCTATTCTTTGAAAATACATGATTAACCTAGCCTTGTTAGTTGTAAAGTCCTGAAATTGGCACTGGTCCTTCCTTGAACATTGTGCACCTTGACTAAGGCAAAAAGCCTAAGTTAAGGATGGTTGTCAAAAGTGGACCTGGTTCTGAGGACATATATTGTGCATCTCAGTACAAGCCTAAAACCTAAGTTGAGGGTGGCTGTTGTAAATGTAAAACACAAAAATGAGGGGGTGAATTAGTGATATAGAGGAAAAAAAGAAAAAAAACGATGTATTAGGTGCAAGAAAAATAAGTGGTGCCTTAGTTGTGAGCTTAAAAAAGCAAAATGAAGTGTAAAAATAAGGAAAAAAAGCTGAAAAATGAAAAAAAAAGTGCCCAAAAAATCTTGAAATAGGAAAAAGGAAAAATAAGGTGAAAATAACAAAATTGGTAGGGCAAAAGTGTACAAAACTGCAGTGTCAAAGAAGGTCTTTAGTCACTATGTTCCTATAATATCATACCAAAGCCCCATGAATGTACGTTACAAGTATAGAAGGTCATAAAGTGATCTTAGTTTAGTTAGTTGAAGGTCTTAGTCATGAGTATATGACCAACTCATGGTATTAGACATGATGCATGAATATCTTTTGTGAGAGTGAGTAATTTTGCTTAGTCCAAGGTTAAATATGAAAATATTATTGAGTGTTAGATATGAGACTTCTTTCCATGAGGGCAATTGCACTACATTCTTAGCACTAGAATTTTTCAGTAACTGTGGATTGTTGAAAATACCTTGCTTGTCATAGTTGTGTTGTCATATGCACCATCGTGCATTGGGTTGCTAGATAGCTATTTGATCCTATTTTGAAAAGTTGGTGCAGGTGTCTAAGATTGAGATTTATGTGATGTATGCCATCGAGTTGAGGTCTGTGTGTTATTGTATTATCTATACAGATCGAGTCTGTCGCTTTAGAACAAATAACAATTTTTAAGTTGAAGGTTGTGCTGCTAAAATACAACACTTTTGATGCTTACAACTTGAAATTTTTTGTGTTCTCAATGCGATGTTAGTTGGTTTTATGTGTTTATATTTGTTGGATTATAGGTTGGCCTTGATGTTGGGGAAAACTGCAAAAGTTGCTGGTTTTTTGCTATTATACGAGACCCTCTACGAGCCGTAAGGTGGTTTTGTAAACAATTCCAGTGAAGGGCTATTTTCTGAACTTTATTCTAAAATGTGCGAACAAGTCGTAAAAGGTTTTGCGAGTCTTCGTGCCTTGAGGATCAGAGATTGGGACTTTCTGAAGTTTTATCCGACGAAACCCTTTTTACGGGTCGTAAACCACTTTACAAGTCATAGAAGGGTGTCATAGAGTTGAAGTCCAGATTTTCAGCAGCTGAGTATGAGACCCCGATTACGGGTCATGAAATGCAATATAGACTATAAACCCCTTTCATGTCACCCCCTGGATCTAGGGCCTAGACGTGACCGGTAAATGGGGTCCAAGATTGCTAGATCGAGCACGCGACGCGCATAGTATAAAGTTCAAGAGGGATTGTCTCGTTCAGTTGCATTAAAGGCTTTTAAGTCTCATTAGCAGTTTAATTCAAATCAATCAATGAAACTGCTATCCTCCACCTGGGCATCCCAAACTCCACCCTAAGGGAATTCTCCTCGTCTTTCATAGTCGATTTACTTGCGTTACCCGAAGGAATCCCAAACAAGCCTCATAGCATATCATTACACATCCTTGACCGCAAAAGCAATAAAAATAACAATAAGAGATAATCATAATCATGGGAAATTGGGATTAGGGATAAACTTCCATATAATAAACATCAAGAACAAGAGAATCAAGGATCATAGAATAGGTACATAACATGTTCAACAACACCTCTACTACATAGATAAGAGCAGGCTTCAAGACAAGCAACTGGGCTCACCCTCATAGTTAATGTATACATAAAAGAAAGATAGTTTAGAACATAGCATGAGAGCATAAGGAACATCCCTGGAATAGAGGACTCACTAACAAGCTTGAGTGAAACCGTACTAGCCACGTGGGTGGAGATGCTCAAGCAGGGATCTGGTTCCTACATGTTGATATCATGTTGGCATAGAGTATGTGTTAGTAGGATGCAATACAACAAGAGATAGACAATATAATCAAAATGCATAATCATGAGCAATAGATAGCATAAAAGACATATGGTATGTATGAACAATGCTTGTAGTAACACATGCTTGAAGATAACCATACTTAGATAGCTCATTCAACATAATAAGGTGACACACATAGATCATCCAAATACTTGTACTAGAGAGAGAAAGATATAGCATAGGTCATCATCCCTTCTAGTAAATAATGAGTAGTACATGAGCGTAAAGAGATAGCATAGTTCATAACCCCTATATGTAAATAAGAGATAATGAATAGCACATGAGGGTAGGAAGGTCACATAGGTCATAACCCCTACATGTGTACATATGAGGGTGAGGCATACCATATAGGTCATAACCCCTTCATATGAGTACATTGCATAACCCCAAATCATACATGAGGGTAAGGAATACAATATAATTCATAACCCCTATATGTAGAAATGAGTAAGTGAATAGAACATGAGGGTAAAAGTAGCATAGATCATAACCCCTACATGTGTGTATCTTGCATAGCCTCAACCATGCATGAGGGTAAGGAGTACAACATAATTCATAACCCCTACATATAGATATGAGTAAGTGAGTAGCATTGATTCGAACATGAGGGTAAGGTGTAAAATATAGTTCATAACCCCTACATGTAGGAATTGGCCTTGCACTAGAGGGTAAAACATATAACATAGTTCATAACCCCTTTTAGTAGGCTTAACAACTGACAAGAGCATAACCTTGGCATAAGAACCCAATAACTCATCAACAATTCGCAAGAACATAATAATATGAGAGCCTAACCATTCAACCATAAGAATAGATCATCACTAAACATTGCCCTTATATTATCAAAAATAGGCTCAAATGAGGTATAGTCTTTGAAAAAGAGCTTAGGTTCATGATTGCAATACCAAAGGTGCCTTACATGTTTTAAACGCACATAGATGCATTATTTTCATCATCATCTAGTCATTCAGCTCATAAGACATTCATTGGACCATCAATTCCTCAAGAAACATAAACCAAACATTTTACCAAACACTTAGAGGGTGTGTAGTGCTAGTATAAAATCATGAAATTCAAGAGTATTATCATGCTAGAAAATCCAATGTAAAACCATCAATAGATACTTGGTAACACCCTCAAGAAATATACATCAAAACCTTTCATCAAATCTCACATTAAAACTTATATTCATAGCACAAAACATAATAAAATAGTCATCATTTCATAAACCCCAACATAATGTGCAATAAATTTCATAATGAATAAGACCTATGAATAAATAGTCATCATTTCATAAACCCCAACATAATGTGCAATAAATTTCATAATGAATAAGACCTATGAGTAAATAGTCATCATTTCATAAATAACATGCAATTTTGAGTAAAAGAGAACTTGGGCATCATGGGTGAAAGGAACCCATGAAAGAAACCCACATTCCTTAGCTTTGGAGATGAACTTGATGAAGATTGATTATGGAGACTTGAAGCTTGAGAGGAAATCCTTAGATCCGGATGAATTTTGACACTTGAGTTTAGGAGTAAAATATTTGACTAAGTGTTTGAATGAGTATTGGAGAATGTTTAGAATGATATGAGGGTGAAAATGACTAAGTATAGATATTTTCTTATATGGGAAGGTTTAGGCCCAAGACATAAAAGTCTTGGACCATAATAAAAAACTGGACACTTTTTAACATTGAAGCGCGTCGCGCCTGCAACGCGTTAACCTCACTGGAATTCATCACAATGAAATTTGAAATTGTGATTCGTTTGCTCTAAAATCAGGGCTAGACCCCTTTCCTCCTAAATTTGAATCCCTGAACAAGAATATGAAGTCGGATTTTTGAAATAATGCATGGATTTTGAGATATAAGAAAATACAATTCTGGGCACTTCCGAGGCACATTTTCAAATACTTTTTGGGATCGTTACGATATCTCCCCCTTGGGAACATTCATCCCCGAATGTCAAAAGAATGTATATGAGAAGAGTAATCATGAAGAAATCAGCCCCAACAAGAATGCAACAATACATTTAAAATAGCATTTTCAAAACATCAACATAAGTGTCAAAAATCATCATGAACTTGCTAACATAAACATGGATACATGCAAATGACATAGGGATTGAAACATAAGGCTTGGAGTCATGAAACGCACTTGACATATCATGATAAGCTTGAATAGAATTGAAAGAGATACTGATATTGTTCCTCTATGCCCTCTCCCCAAGAGAGATTTTCAACTAGAACCCTCCAAAGAGCCTTAATGAACACCACATCCTTATCAATCAACTTCTTCCACCCTTCCATCCAATGTCTCCGCTAGACCTTCTGCTATGCCAACTTATCCCCCACAACACTAACAACTTCGAGGAGTTTTATGACACTAGAGCCACTAACACATCCCCCCAAATTTAAAAGCATGAAGAACCGGAGAAACTATCACCATATCCATAGGCAATTGCCATTCGTATGCAACCTTACCAATCTTTCTCTATACTCTATAAGGACTCACAACCAAAACTCATTTGTCAACCTTGACCACACCTAGTTCACTTGGTCCCACGAACTACCATCTCCCCCTTGGGAGACAACCTCCACTCAACCATCCTCACTAAGACCTCCAACTATATCAAGACGGAAATCAAAAGCCTTATTTTACTAGACCCCTTCAACCACAGAAGATTTGGAACCATCAAAGCCCTTACACCACCACTCTCAACCTCACCCAACCTAGTCAATCGGTGAACTCCTCAAACCACCTTCTTGTCACCCAAAGGTCTCCACTTTCCATAATTATCAAGCAACCTCACCACCTCCAAACTCACAATATCACCCTTAAACGATTCAAGCTCTCCTTACTTCCAGAAATAATCA
>JAOTQR010136886.1:0-40942 GCA_025774065.1 Solanum ossicruentum | reverse complement strand
CAAGCAACCTCACCACCTCCAAACTCACAATATCACCCTTAAACGATTCAAGCTCTCCTTACTTCCAGAAATAATCATTGGTCACCAAAAACAACTCAATAGAGATAACTTAGAATCAACACCCCTAACTCTTATAAGATGATAAATGTGATCCCTTGGAGATCAATTGTACCCTAAAACAAGAAATAGGCCTATCCCTTCACTACCATTCCAAGATGAGTGGTTTGGGAATTGGAATCTAACTCTATAGGCCTTACCATCAATGGAGACACAACATACATACAATCAATCCATCCCAAGTATAATCATCAAAATCCACCATATCTAATCCAACAAAGCCATAGAGTTTCTATAGACCTAAATGCAACATGACCGCGAAATAATTTCTACAGACCTTTCTAGCAACAATAGACTCACTAATGGAATATGCACCAAAAGTCACATAACCATCTGGGACACTCATGAAGCCCACTAGCAACAAAAGGGAAACTTTAACATACCGATAGCAACATCGAGCACCTCATCTGCCCCATACCTCCTTTGAATAGCATAGAAATGATTACGTCTTGGAGCACCTCCTTGATCAATATACCCACCTTAGGCCTCTTGATTCACTTGACCACCTTGACCTTGAGGATGACCCTCTTTTCCCTTTTCATGGACATAAGGGCAATCAATAAGCTTTTGACCTTCCTTCCCACACCCGTAACACGCTCTTGAATTCTTTAAGCATTTGCCATTATGATGCCTTTCACATTATGGATATTTTGGAAAACTCAGTCCACCATCACCTCCTTGGAACCTTGGTCTATCTGTTCCTTCCATAGCAAGCCTCTTGTTTTGAGGACTAGAAGACCCTTGGCCTTGAAACTTCATACCTTATTGGAATCGCTCGTCCTCAAATCAATCCCTCTTAGACTCTCCACTCCTCTTCTTCCTAAGCTTTTCACCCTCAAGTTATTTGGCATAAATCATGAGGCGAAACAAATCCATATCATTAATCAACATAGTGGCCCAACATTCTTCATTAACCAAGTCGGAGACACCCATCACAAACTTGTTCATCCTAGCCCTTGGGTCGGTAACTAAGTGAGGAGCATACTTAGAGAGTTGGCTGAACTTGAGGGCATACTACCATAAGAAGATGCAGAAGTAGGGGTAAGTACCAGAACAAGCACCCAGTAGGCATCATCTACCCACGGATGAAATAGTAAACATATATAAAGCCCAAATATAAAGAGAGTCATAACAGTGTAGCAAAATGAACTCAGATAAAAGCATAGACATGTCTAGAAACCCTCAAACCATCACTAAGACAACCAAGGAGATAAATAATGATAACTGAACCAACCCAAGTGATGAACATCAATATCACTAATGAAATTTGTATAGACTCATACCACAACTACCCCCAACTGAGGCATAGTGTTTTACGCAGGTCCAAGGACCTAGTATCTATGCTTGTATGCTAATTGGATCCCCATAAGCCCAGAAGGCACACTTGTGCACAACATAGAGTCGGCAGATCATCACAAAATCCCTCAGAACCATAACAGAATCCCATCGAACTATCACAGAGCCGAAGTCTCAGCATCATCAGAATAAGGGTCAGTTGTACATGGGTGTAAGGCCGTAGTATCTAAGCCTGAACGCCCCCTGAGCCCCCATAAGCCTAAGAAGTACACTCATGCACAATTAGTGTATGAATAAGTGTGTGGATCCACAGGTAATCAAACACGTGCCTTACCCCAACAATCAAAAGTCAATTGGGTCCTCGGTACTATGCCGCAGGTGGCACCCTTTGACCTGGCCTCTGGTCGAGTAGTCAGCCAGGGCTAGATGGTCTGACACTCAACATTACTACGGGACATATCACTCAAGGAAGAAAGAACCCCCAAACATATTCAGCCAACTACATAATGGCGGGACATATCCCTCGTGGGAGAAAGAATCCCTCCCCCTCCCCGCATAAATAATAGTATCTAATCTCAGGATGTCAATCACAGGCTCATCCAAACAGAATATCAATCACAGGGCCTAGCCCTATGGAATATCAATCAGGTTTCTTAACCCAAATCTCAATGCTCAGTTCGAAGAATCTGTATCCATCACCTGACGCTCAGGCACGACCACCGGAACTCAGAACAGGGGGCGTGTAACCTGTGACCTTGGATAATCAGGCATGGTTGTTAATGCTCAAATAGCTACAAGGAACATCATCTGGAACTCGAGGTATCAATTAATCACTCACTCAACCAATCTATCCAAATCCAAAACTCCAAAGTCATATCGTGCCTAGAGTAAATATAAGTGACGATAATTGCATCATGCCCAAAGTAAATATAGGTGACGACACTCTCAACCTGGCTATCCCACAGTCTCAATCCAACCCACATAATCGCAATTACTACCTCTATCAAATATAACAGATACCCCCACCATCAGATGAAATAAACCAATACACAACAACTGTTAGAGATACACCAAATTATATATGTCACAGATCACTATAAAATCATGCCTCACTAAGGCTAAGTATACCATAACCATATCAATCACAAATGCCTAGAGTAAACATAGACCATTATGGCAAATCCTAACTATCCAAGACACCCAAATCCAATTGTGTCATATCTATACCAGAGTCAAGCCGCAGTATAATATATAATCAATGCACAATCTCCTAGTCATCATATATCAATAGAAATAGGTTATACACATTCATACAGGTATGATTCAAGTCAGAGAACATGTCTGTCTCAGGGAACTACAGTTATTCGGCCCTTCCCGGACCCCTTCTTTGTTTAAAGCAACTTATAGGGTAGCACAAGTATAACCTAATCTAAGGTCCAAGATGCTAGATAAATTGAAGGATGTCACTTGCCTAAAATCACATCGAAGCCAAACTGCTATCAAGGATTTCGCCCATGGCAATCATGTGCCTGCCCACTGATAATGTATTCCTTCTCTAAATAAGATGCTAGTTCCCAAGACTAACCCACATAGCCTATGTTCCATCACAGATAACCCTCGGTAAGCACCGTAGGATATAGCCGGCACCTAGCTACCAAGGTCACACTTCCATCTCTAACCCGCCATTAGCAATGAATCTCATATCACAGAATGCAAGGCTCTCTTAGGAGTGCATTATACCCGTCCCTAGAACATGGTGTGTCTCTCCGATCACTAACTAGTTGCATGAGCACATAACAAATAAAAGAAATATACAGGACCATATAAACTATAGTACAATGCAAAATCATGTTTAATCAGGAAATTCTACAAGAATTACTCAGAAAAGATATAGATAAGCGCAGACACATCATGCTTATACATACCAACAAGATATAGATACCAGACTTAGCGCACAGGGTAGCATGTAATCACAGGTCAACCTTAATAGCTAGTCTGGTAGCCTCAAACCGCACACACATACAAGTAAGAGTCAAGCTTAGTGTACATACCTGTCACATGTTCACAACTCCAGCCAACCCCTTTCAGTCCCTTTCATAGTCATATGATGTAAGAACTAAGGCAATATAGAAGCTACAACCAACACAACCCTCAATATGTACATAACACATAGATCATATCCATTTATATACAACATATACTCCACAATTCAATCCATAAACAGTACATTTCAACACATTCTAACTGAACATACAAATATTTTAGCTCAGTCTAAGGTTTAGAAAAAGACCAGCCTACTTGATAACCAATGTTTCATGCTCCAAGTCGATCTAGTGAGTATTTCCCTCCAAATCATTTCCGATGTTGCTCAGCTGTCAAAATATAAGTCACAAGATCATTAAGGCTAATTTGGTTGTAAAATCTCAGAAAATGGTGAAATTACACCAATTACAACTATACGGGAAAAAATGGGGCCCATGCCTGAAATGCCAAACCAACCCCCGTAAAATGATCCTTACATCACCCCAAGTTTATAGCTAGAAATTAAGCCAAAAACAGATCTCAGAAGACAAAGAAATGGCTCAAAAATAAAATTGCATTTCTTATCGAAAACATTTCTTACATAACTTCTCGGTCAAACTTCAGAAAAATACAGCCAAATTAATCATATTCAAGCATACCACAATGTTCCTCTTGGTAAATAGAACAACATAGATACAAACTTGACTTAATTCTATTGAGAAATAACTGAGATATCACAGCATAAAGTTTTCACCAATTTTAATATGTGATAATAAGAAAATAGGGATTTTACCTCAAATCATGTGCCAAAATCAAATTCTAACACTACCATAATATTCCTCGCAAAAGTCCATGTCATGTAGCATTTTAAATCGCTCAAATCGAATGAAAATGAACTTGAAATCATGGTATAAAGTTGATGGAATCGTGTGTATAGCTCCCTGGAAACATATATATATATATATATATATATACATGTATGATTGTACTGTTGCCAGGTCACTACCGCGTGGCTGTGCTCGGTCGCACCACGTGACAGCACAGTTGTAGGCCACGTTACCCCGTCGCCATTAATCCTTCATGTCACGACCCAAGCCTAGGGCCTAGACGTAACACGATGAATGGGAACCCAAAGGGACCCCAAACAAGCCTCTTAGCATATCAATCATACATCCTTTGTTGCTAAAGCAAAATAAACAACAATAAGAGATATAATAGATAGGGAAGTGGGACTAAGGGAAATCTTGATATTCATAAAAGCATAAAAGACTCAAGTTCATAGCATAAGTATATCATAATATTCAACAACTCCTCTAACTTTAAATGGAGCGAGGGCCAACACATTTACCGGGCTCACCCTCAAATAAAAAGTGTTCAATAAATTAAAGTCTCAAAATAGCAAGAGTAATATAGATAATGTCCTCGGACATGAGGACTCACCAAAGCTTGTCTAAAAAGTATCAACTAGCCATATGGAGGATGATCAAAAGATGCTCCGATCCCTACATAGTAATATCATGTACGCATAGAGTATGCGTTAGTACGTTTGAGTGTACTAAGTATGTGGGATGCGATGCAACAAGAAATAAATCAATATAGTCAAAATGCATAATCATAAGTAATAGATATATATAATCTCAACATGGCATGTATGATTAATTCTTGAAGTAAAACATGCTTGCCAATAATACAACTTGCATAATACATAATGCATGTGTGGGAAAAGACCTTAACCGACATAGACCAAGCTAGCTACTACTTGGAATCCAAGACATGTCACCCCGTTGGTAAGGTAATTGATGTATGTCACCCCGTCAATAAGGTGATCGAGGCATGTCACCCCCTCGACAAGGTGTGGTCTACTTGACATGGAAGCCATACAATGAATAATCCGAGGTATGTCAGCCCCTCTTCAACGCGATCGAGGCATGTCACCCCCTTGACAAGGTATGATATAACTAGATGGATCAACTAGAAAGCCATAATAGAGATCATGTATAATCTGTTGTTGCACATAGTTTAGAGACTAAGACTTTATATAAGGACCCCTTGAGTTGAGCCCTAATCTTAAGCCTCAATCGGTGCTAAGTCCAATCTAACGAAATGTTTAAAATAATCAAACTTTTGTCACCACATGAAAAACTTGTATGAGACATGATAACATGGCTTGAGTAGCTCATAAACATACTTGACCTATAATAGTGAGCCTAACTTGAACATGAAAATAGATAACAATCATGCATAATCCCTTGCTTTTAACATGAATGGCTCACAAGAGGTAAATATCTTGAAATAGGGCTTAACTTTATACTTGCAACATCATAGATAATTTTCATGAATTCAATACATACTTGAAAGCTCTTCATAATCATGAAATCACTTGACTTATAAATAGATCATCAATAACTTGAGAATTCTTGATTTGACATTTTATCAAACACATGGTCAGTTGATACTTGTTCAAAATAATGCAATTCAAGAGTGAAATAAGATGAGTAAAATTAATGCAAATAAACCCACCAACATGTAGGGTAACTTGAAATCCATTATGAAAGCTCAAGATAAAGCATAGCTTCATAGCTCAAAACATGCATAGTTCCAATAGATATAATCAAATCATGGTATGAGCTTGAAATAGATAGTCATACATAATCCATCAATATTTCATAAAACCCCAACATGATTCATGCTCATAATTCATAATAAGAGATACTCATAGGTAGTACAACTTGAAAATATACAATTTTCATGAAAAGGCAAGGTTGGGCTCCATGGGTGAAAGGGACCCAATGGATGAAACTCACATACCTCAAAGTTGGGTTTTCTTTATATGAGCTTGAAGGAAACTTAGAGTTTGAAGTGAATCCTTGAGTTCCAAAGTTAATCTTGAAATCCCTAAATTTGGAATGAGATATATAGTTAAGTCTTTGAGAGGTTTTTGAGAGGGTTTTAAGTGATATAGAGTTGAAAAATGGCTAAGTATGGGTGATTTCACGTTTAAGTTGGCATGCTATGACCCCCAATGCCCTTGGGCGCATAAGAAAAATGTAAGGAAAATTTTATACTAGTCTATCATTAGTCTACGACATGGACTAAACGCGAAGGACAAAATTATACTGCTCCGCACCCCTGGCGCGTCGCGGCGAGGGCGCAAATGCTCTCTCGAAATTAAAAATTAGCAAAAATTATTTTTCACTAAGGGTCCTCTTAAATTTGAGTTATACCCATTTTCCACTCAATATCACACCCTGATCAAGAACATGAAATTGAATTTTTGATATCACAGACAGATTTTGAGATATATGAAAATTATGATTATAGTCATACCAAAGCACTCTTTTGGGATGTTTCACTTAAATTCCTTTTTCATCATTTCGAACTCCGAATTTCTCAAACAAACTATGACATCATATAGACTTCGACGTTTCGGATCCAATGGTGTGGTTGAAATTTTCAACGGAGATTCCTATGAAAAAGTGAGAGTCCCACTTCTTTGTATGCAACTTTTAACAGAAAGCCCTCGGGGTCAAATCACATCCGAACGTTCTCGGTATCAAACGAAAGGTCAACCCAGATCAAAATTGATGTTGCAAAGCTAACCACATTATCAAAATTCTCATTCAAGAACAGTTCTCGAGCGTGTTGACCGGGTCAACTATTAACCAATTCCGCGACCAAATTTGCAATCTATGATAGAATTACACCGGACATGCTCCAAGCCTAATCTGACTGTTCTTGAGCTAATAGAATCGTCAAAATTCCAGTCTGGGGCTGTTTACTAGAACTTTATTCGAAAACTCATTTTACAGATATAACTTCCCAGTTAACTCAAAAATCAACATAACTCTCGAATAACCTGACCAATAATCACCCCAATAGTCCTGAAGTCACTATTTGCATGCTCAAATCAACATAATAACTATAATGGCCCCAAAAGAAGTGCCCGAAAATGTGCCTCAAAAGTGCCCGAAATCATAATTCCTATATATCTCAAAATATGTGCATGATATTGAAACTTCGACTTCATATTCTTGTTCAGGGGGAAGTTTTGAGTGGAAAATGTGTCTAACCCCGATTTAAGAGCAAACGATTAGCAATTTTGATTATCCAAAATATGATTTCCAAAGAGCTTTTTGCTCCCCTGAGCGCGCACTAAAGTAAAACTTGTTCAGTTTTTGTCTTCGATTCAAGACTTTTAAGTCATGGGCCTAAGCATTCCAAATCGTGAAAATTCCTATACTTAACCATTTTCCACCATTATATTATTCTAAACATTCCCTAGTACTCATCTAACACTTAGCCAAATATTTTACTCCTAAACTCAAGTCTCAAAACCCTCTCTGGATCTAAGGATTTCCTCTCAAGCTTCAAGTCTCCATCTCCAATCATCATCAAGTTCATCTCCAAAGCTAAGGTATGTGGGTTTCTTTCATGGGTTCCTTTCACCCATGATACCCAAGCTCTTTTTACTAAAGTTTGCATGATTTAAAGTTGATTTATTCATGGGTCTTATCTATTATGAAAATCACTGCACAGTATGTTGGGATATATGAAATTGTGATTGTTTTACTTTGTTTGGAGCTATGAGTCCAAGAGCTATTGTGAGAATTGATGAAGGATCTTGATGTATATTGTTTGAGGGTGTTACTAAGTATCT
Organism: Solanum ossicruentum; assembly: GCA_025774065.1. NCBI lineage: Eukaryota > Viridiplantae > Streptophyta > Magnoliopsida > Solanales > Solanaceae > Solanum > Solanum ossicruentum. The sequence continues at coordinate 32,850 of JAOTQR010136886.1, read as the reverse complement.
ATTGATGGCTTTACATTGATTTTTCTAGAATGATTTCACTCTTGAATTGCATGATTTCACACTAGCATTACACAATCTAAGTATTTGATAAAATGTCTGGTTATGGATTATTGAGGAATTGAAGGTCCAATGTAGAGTTGACTGACTATATGATGATGAAATGATGATAAGATGATAATGGAATGATGATGAAAAGGAATGTATGTATATGATGATGAAAGGAGTGTGTGTGTGTGTGTATATATATCAAATTATCTCAATATAATGTTGGGGATGACCTATGCTGAACAAATGGAAGAGGAGAAACGGAGAAAAACAAGAGGGCATGAGGCCAAGACGGCTCGCTTTGATGGTAAGTTCCAAAGGAGTGGTCGGTTCCATCAAGGCAAAATGTCTACACAAGCAATTTGCATAATAGGGTTGCAAATGATCTTTTGAGAGCCCAAAGTATTAGGGGTATGACTCCTTTTTATGTATGTTCGAAGTGTGGTAAGGGTCATGGGAGTCTATGTTTGAAGAATACCGGTGCTTGTTATGGTTGTGGTGGGATGGGGCATAAGGTGATGTATTGCTCTCAAAACCACAACAAGAGGAAGAAGGTTCATTCATAAGGGTGCTAATGGGGTCTTATTGGGGAGAGATGGCTGACAAGATGGTGGCCTAAGGCACAACCTGTTCTATGCTTTGCATGGGAGGCAAGGGGTTGATGAAGTCCCCGATGTTGTTAATTGGTATGTTGAAAATCTTTGACTTTGATGAGTATGCATTGATTAATCCGAGTGCCACTCTTTCTTTTGTTACCCCTTTTGTTGCCCAAAAGTTCCATGTTGACCCTGAGTTTGCATGAGTCATATGAGGTGTCTACTCCTATCAGTGCATCTATTGTTGCTAGGAAAGTTTATGGAAGTTGTCTTATTTGTATTTTACATAAAATCTTGCCTTGTCATCTTGTTGAGTTAGACATGGTTGATTTTAATGTTATTCTTGGGGCATATTGGTTGCATACATACTATACTTATATTGATTATAGAACTTGTAGGATCAAGTCCTAATTTCCAAGTGAACCCGCCCTTGAGTTGGAAAGTCAAGATATGATAGTCAAGGGTAGATTCATCTCTTGTATTAAAGCCCATAAGTTGATATCTAAGGGGTGTCTCTACCATCTTGTGAGGGGTAGGGATGTCCAGTCTAAAGTCCTTTCCATAGAGTCAGTTCCGATTGTAAATGAGTTTCTTGATGTCTTCCCGATGTTCCTCCCAAAAGGGAAATAGACTTTGGCATAGACCTCCTCCCCAATACTCAATCCATTTCTATTCCCCCTTACCATATGGCCACGGTAGAGTTGAAAGAGTTGAAGGAACAATTGAGGGACTTGTTGGAGAAGGGATTTATTAGACTTATCCAATCACCTTGGGGTGCTTCGATATTGTTTGTGAAAAGAAGGATGGATCCCATAGGATGTGTATTGACTACCGACAACTTAATAGAGTCACCATCAAGAATAGGTATCCTTTTCTAGGGATTGATGATTTGTTTGACCAATTGCAAAGGGCTAGCCATTTCTCTAAGATTGATCTTTGGTTCAGGTTTCATCAAATGAAAGTTAGGGAGTGTGATATTCCCAAGATGGCCTTCTGGACTAGATATAGGCATTATGAGTTTGTGGTAATGTCTTTGTGTTGACCAATGCACCGGTCATCCTTATGGACCTAATGAATAGGGTCTTTAAACCCTACCTTCATTCCTTTGTTGTGGTTTTCATTGATGACATTTTGATCTAATTTCGTGGTGAGGAGGAGCATGGGCTCATTTGAGGGTTGTGTTGCAAAGATTGAGGGAGGAGAAATTGTATGCTAAATATGAAAAGTGTGAATTTTGGTTGAGGGAGGTTGCCTTCCTAGGACATGTGGTGTCAGGGGATGGTATTATGGTGGATCCAAAGAAGACTCATGTGATTAGAAATTGGCCTAAACCATTGACGCTGTTAGGCATTAGGAGTTTCTTGGGCCTAGCGAGCTATTATCGGAGGTTTGTGAATGGGTTCTCTTCTATTGCTTCCCCTATGACAAAATTGACTTAAAAGAAGGGCAAGTTTGTGTGGTCTAATGTATGTGAAAGGAGTTTCCAAATATTGAAAGATAATCTTGTGTTCGCTCATATATTGTCACTACCAGATGGGATTGAGGGATTTGTTGTGTATTGTGATACTTCTTGGGTTGGCTTTGGGTTTTGTGTTAATACAAAATGGTAATGTCATAGGCTATGCTTCTAGACAACCCAAAGTGCATGAAAAGAACTATCCTACCCAGGATCTTGAGTTAGCCATCGTTGCGTTTGCATTAACAATTTGGCATCATTACTTGTATAGGGTGCACGTTGATGTGTTCACTGATCATAAGAGCCTCCAATATGTCTCCAGTTAAGAGGATCTCAACTTGAGGCAAAGAAGGTGGTTAGAGCCTCTTAAGGACTATGATATGAGTGTGCATTATCATCCCGGAAAGGCAAATATGGTGGCGGATGCCTTGAGTAGGGTGTCTATGGGTAGCCTAGCACATGTTGATGGTGATGATAAAGAGATGGCTAGGGAGGTGCATCGGTTGGATAGGTTGGGAGTTAGGTTGGAAGAGGTTCGTAATGGTTATATTGTTGTTGTAGATGGTTCTAGATCTTCCTTGATTGATGAGGTGATAGCAAAACAAGATCTTGGTCCCTCCTTATTGGAATTGAAGGCCTTTGTGAAAGAGGGCAAGGTGGAGGTTTTCTCCTAAGGGGGAGATGGTTCCCTTAGGTACCAAGGTAGGTTGTATGTACCGTGTGTTGATGGTTTGGTAGAAAAGATCCCTGATGAGGCCCATTACTCTTTTTATTCTATCCACCCCGATTCCACTAAGATATATAGAGACTTGAGAGATTTGTATTGGTGGGGAGGCATGAAGAAGGACATTGCCAAGTTCGTTTCCAGTTATCATAGTTGTCAATAAGTCAAAGCTAAACATCAAAGGCCGGGTGGCCTAACCCAAGACATTGAGATTCCTACTTGGAAGTGGGAGGTGATTAATATGAATTTTGTGGTTGGGTTGCCCAAGACTAGAAAGGGATTCGATTCCATTTGGGTGGTGGGATAGGATGACAAAATTGGCTCACTTTCTACTAATTAAGACCACATATATGAAGATTATGCAAGGTTGTACATTCATGACTAAGTAAGGTTGCATGGGGTTCTTTTGTCCATCATATCGGATCATAGGTCAAAATTCACTTCTCACTTTTGGAGGTCTTTTCCAATAGGTATTGATACTAGAGTTAAGCTTTCTTCGGCCTTCCACCCTCAAATGGATGGACAAGTTGAGAGAACCATCCAAACCCTTGAGGATATGCTTAGGGCATGTGTGTTGGAGCTTAAAGGTGGTTGGGATGATCATCTTCTATTGATTGATTTTGCCTACAACAATAGTTATCATTCTAGCGTTTATATGAGGCTCTCTATGGTAGCGTTGTAGATTACCAGTGGGGTGGATTGAGGTTGGTCAGATTTCCTTGTTATGACCAGATTTGGTTATGGAGTCTCTTTAAAAGGTTGGGATGATTAGAGAAAGTTTAAATACGGCCCAAAGTCATCAAAAGTCTTATGCCGACATGAGGAGAAGGGACCTTGTGTTCAAGGTTGGTGATTGGATCTACTTGAAGGTGTCACCCATGAAGGTTGTGGTTCCATTTGGTAAGAAAGGCAAGTTGAGCCTAAGATATGTGTTTCCTTATAGGGTGATGAGAAGGGTTGGAAGTAGCTTATGAGTTGGAATTTCCTAGGGAAATGGATTTGATTAATTCGATGTTTCATTGTCCATGTTGAGGAATGTATGGGTGATTCGAATTCCATTATACCACTTGATGTCGTGGGTGTTGCTAAAGATAATTTGACCTATGAAGAGGTTCCGATCCAGATCTTAGGCAAGTGAAGAGCTTGAGAAATAAAGAGGTCGCTTCTGTTAAGGTTCTATGAAGGAATCAACAAGTTGAAAGTGCTACTTGGGAGGCCAAAGGGAACATGCAAAAGTGATATCCTTACCTTTTTCACTCCACTCAAGCCTAAGGTATTAATCCAAGTCCTTTATATGATCTCAAGTCTTAAGTTCAACCCTCATTTCATGATAATATGCAAAATAGAGATGGAACCAACATGAGTGGCATGTACCCCTCAAGACCATTCACAAGGAGTCAAGCAAAAGATCTCTAAGACCTACAAGCAATTTTCATGAAAAAGAAAGCATTGGAGGAGCTTGAGGGTCACCAAAGAAAGGCTTACAATGTGTGGAAGGTCTATCAAGGTGAGGAGAAGGAAGAAAAGAGGCCATGTGTGCAAATGTCTATTACTTGAATTCAAGGATTTGAAAAGAAGGCAACCAAACAAGGCCCTTACTCATTAAGGGTAAAATTGTAAAGAAAATTTCATATTTAATTTACTTAGTATAAGTAGTCTTATTTTAGCATTTGGAAGACTTAGACTATGCTGAATATTGAATTCACAAATTGTAGTATCTTCTTAGAGAGTAATTAGGGTGAACTCTTAGAATTGTTAGTTGACTTGTTTGCTTGGTTAATTGAAGGTTGCCCATTTGTGGTTCTTAGTTTCCTTTAATTTTTCCTTCTAGGGTTTGATTTGAGTTGTTGGAATCAATTGGAAGGTGAGGGTTTTAGTCCCTTGCTGCCCATATTTTCAATAGATTTAATTTAATCCACATATCCTTCTATCTTTGTTCCCTTCTCCCTTTCTTTCTTTTTTTGTTCTTTATCATAAAGAGGTGGCTAGGGAGGACCATCAGTTGGCTAGATTGGGAGTTAGGTTTGAAGAGGTTGATAAAGGGGGTGTTGTTGTTGACAGTTCTAAATCTTCTTTGATTGAGGAGGTGAAAGCTAATTCTTGACCTCGCTTTTTTGGAATTTAAGTCATTGGTAAAAGCTGGAAAGGTGGGGGTTTTCTCCAAAAGGGGGAGATGGAGTCCTTAGATACCAAGGGAGGTTATGTGTGCCTTATGTTGATAGCTAAAGAGAAAAGATTCTTGATGAGGCTCATCGTTCTTCCTATTTTATTCACCCCGATTCTACTAAAATGTATAGAGATTTGAGGGATGTGTATTGGTGGGAAGGCATAAAGAGGGACATTGCCAAATTTGTTTTCGATTGTCATAGTTTTCAACAAGTCAAAGCCAAGAATCAAAGACCAAGTAGCCTAACCCAAGACCTAGAGATTCCTACTTGGAAGAGGGAAGAGGTTAATATAGATTTTGTGGTTGGGTTGCCTAAGACTACAAAGGGTTTTGATTCCATTTGGGTTGTGGTTGATAGGATGAAGAAATCAGCTCATTCTCTACCGGTTAAGACCACATACGGGGCTGAAGATTAAGCTAGGTTGTACATTCATGACTTGGTGAGATTGCATGGGGTTCCTTTGTCTATCATATCGGATAGTGGTGCTCAATTTACTTCACATTATTTGAGGTTCTTTCAAAGGGGTCTTGGTACAAGAGTTAAACTTAATACGGCCTTTCACCCTCAAATGGATGGCCAAGCCGAAAAGAACTATCCAAGCACTTGAGGATATACTTAGGGCTTGTGTATTGGAGTTGAGGGGTAATTGGGATGATCAATTTCCATTGATTGAATTTGCCTATAACAATAGCTATCATTCTAGCATCAGTATGGCCCCTTTTGAGGCTCTATATGGTAGATGTTGCAGGTCACCAGTTGGGTGTTTTGAGGTTGGAGTGGTAACTTTATTGGGACCATATCTGGTTATGGAGTCTCCTGAGATGGATAGGATGATTAGAGAAATGTTGAAGACAACCCAAAGTTGTCAAAAGTCCTATGCCAATGTGAGGAAAAGGGATCTAAATTCAAAGTTGGTGATTGGGTTTTTTTAAAGGTTTCACCCATGAAGGGTGTGGTTCATTTTGGAAAGAAGGGTATGTTAAGCCCTAGGTTGGTGGGTCCTTATAGGGTAAGGAGGAGGATTGATAAGGTGACCTATGAGCTGGAATTACCTAGTGAAATGGAGTTGGTTCATCCGATTTCTCATGTGTCTATGTTGAGGAAATGTGTGGTTGACCCTAATACTATTGTGCCTCTTGATGTTGTGGGGGTGGTTGAAATAAACTTGACATACAAAGAGGTTCCAGTAGAGATCTTGGATAGATATGTGAAGAGGTTGAGGAAAAAGGATGTTCCTTCCGTTAAGGTCCCTTGGAGGAATCAACAAGTTGAAATTGCTACTTGAGAGGCCAAAGCAGACATGTAAAAGTGATATCCTTTTCTCTTCCATTCTAATCTAGCCCAAGGTATCAATTCCAAATATACTATGTGATTTCATGTCACATATTCTAGTCCCTAAGTCATTTGCATGCATTCATGTCTATATTGGCAAAGTTCATGGTGATTTTACACTTATGTTGAGATTTTTGAAATGATGTTTAAGTGCATTGTCATTCTTATATGGACAGAACTTGTCATGTATCTCATATATCTTTCTTTGACATTCATGGATGAATGTTCCAGATGGGGAGTTATTGAAATGACCCCAAAAAGTACCCGAAAATGTGCCTCGGAAATACCCAAAATCATAATTTCCATACGTCTCAAAATCCATGCGTGATATAAAAAATCTGACTTCATATTCTTGTTTAGGAGGGTCAAATTGAGCGTAAAATGGATCTAACCCCGATTCTACAACAAACGAATTACAATTTCCCAAAATTTTAATTTCTAGAATCGATCCGGGGGCTGTGATGCGCCACCTTCGCGAACTTGTGCAAATTTTGCCTCCACAATAGGTCTGCATTGCGGACTAGATGCAGACCTATTTATTTTCTTGCCTATGCTTTTTATCTCGGTCCAAAGCTTTTAGGCATTTCACCTAAGCCTTCTCATGCGTGAAAATACTAATATTTAGCCATATTTCACCCTCATATCATTCAAGACATTCCCAAATACTCAACCAAATACGTAGACTCATATTTCACTCGAAATTGTAAGCCTCAAAAATCATCCGGATCTTAAGGTTCTCATTCAATCTTCAAGTCTCAGTTTTCAATCTTCTTCAAGAATTCTCCAAAGTCAAGGTATGTTGGTTTAGACTCGAAGCTAAAGAATTTGTTCGCTAAGTATTTCTCATTTGGACATAGTGTGTCATCTCGCTTAGCCAATACTTTAAAAAACGAGCTTAGTTGGGTGGAAGGTAATTTAAGCTATGCTATAAGGGGTCGTGAAGCTAGATTTGCTAACCGCGTTAAGCCACTTGACTGTAAGGGATCCTTTCACCTATGATGCCCAAGATTCTTTTTTACTGAAATTACATGATTTCAAGTTCATTTACTTATGGGTATTACTTATTATGAATTAGACTATGAACTATGTTGGGGTTTCATGAAATTGTGACTATTTTACTATGTTTTGAGCTATGAATCTATGACCCATTGTGGGGTTTGATGAAGGGTTTTGATATGTTTTTCTTGAGGTGTTACCAAGTATTGATGGATGGTTTTACAATGGATTTTCTTGTATGATTTCATCCCTAAGTTGCATGGTTTTACACTAACTCTACACACCCACTAAGTGTTTGATAAAATGTCTAGTTATAGTTTCTTGTGGAATTGAAGGTCCAATGCATGTCTTATGAGTCGAATAACATTATGATGATGAATGGAATGTATGTATATGATATTCTCCTATAATGTGTTAGAAAGTGAACATGCCCTACTCGGGGGGATAAGAGTCTGGTAACCATGTCGAGGGGTTTGTACCTTGATAACCAATTAAGGGGTTCGTGCCTTGATAACTGAGTTGAGGGAATAGTACCTCAATCACTAAGGGTGGTAGGGTGCGAATATCCACCAACCAATCAAGGGTAACATACCTTGGTAACCAGGTTGAGGGGTTAATACCTCAATCACCATGGGTGGTAGGGTGTAACTATCCACCAACCAACCAAAGGGGTATGTACCATGGTAAACTATGGGTTCTATAATGATGGTCTCTTTTTACACATGTGTTATGTTATATGTAAGCATGTTTTACTTAAGCATTGATCATACATGTCATATTGTTATTACGCTATCTATTGCTTATCATTATGCATTTTGATTTATGTTACCTATCTCTTGTTGCATTGTATCCTATATGCTTAGTACATTCAAATGTTCTAACCCATACTTTATGCCTACATGATATTACCATGTAGGGACCTAAGCCCCACTTGGTCATCTGATTCCACGTGGCTAGTACGACTTTTCTCAAGCTAATTGGTGAGTCCTCCATTTCGGGGACAATGTGTGTGTTCTTACGCTATGTATTACAACTATCTTTCTTTTTGTATATTATGACTATGAGGGTGAGCCCAGTTGTTTGTCTTGTCCCCCGCTAAGTTCTATAGTTAGAGGTGTTGTTGGACATGTTATGTATAATGCTATAAGTTGTGACTCTCCCTCGACTCTTGATATTTATGATATAAAAGAAGTCCCTTAGCCCTGGTTATCTTTATTCACTACCTCTTGTTGTCATTTTGTTGCTTCCACGACCAAGGATGTGTAGTGATGTGCTAAGAGGCTTGGTTAGGGTCCTTTTAGGTTCCTCATGGACTGTGTCACATCTAGGCCCTAGGCTTGGGTCATGACAATTCTAATGGTAGCCACCACTAGAAAATGAGCAAAGCGAAGAGAATTAATTAATACATGCATATACATCTTCTAAGAATTATGAATTATCAGATTTTACCTTGTTAGTTCTTCATGGTTTCCACAACCCTAGTTGTGGATTTAGCTACTCATGTTATGTGTAGATGCAAGAGTTATGAATTTTACCAGAAATAATTTAACACTTACACAATAGAATTAAGAACAAGCAATCCAACTTCAATGAAAATCACAAGCTTAAAGATTGAATTAAACAACAAGTATTCTAGAAGACTCTCCAATATGATCTTACAATTTTCCTTCTCAAAATATTGACTTCTCTGAGTACTAGGTGAAAACTTCTGAAAAATAACCTAGAAAAGACCTATTTATAATAATTAAGATTCAAGTCCTAAACAAAATAGTAGAACTGGTAGGCACGCTATATGAAAGGTACTTTACGACCGTATTGACTTCTACGACCCGTAATTGGGGTCTCGTACTTAGCTGTTAAAATTTTGGACTTCATCTCTATGATACCCCTCTATGACTTGTAAAGTGATTTACAACCCGTAAAGGGGGTTTCGTCTGATGACATCCCTGCAAGTCGAATTCTCTAATCCTCAAGGCACTAATCCTCTTCTAGAAATCGTAAACTCCTACGAATTGTCTGCATGTTCATAGAATAAACTTTAGAAAATTTCCCCTCATTGGGAATCTTCATGAAACCTCCCTAAGGCTCGTAGAATGATCTACGACTAATAAAGGGTTTCGTATAACAGCAAAAGCCAGCAACTTCTGTAATTTTCCCAGAATCATGGCCAACGTGTAATCCTACAAATATAAACAAAAAAACATATTAGACCAGCTAACATCACATTGAGAACACACAAAATTCCAAGTTTTAAGCATCAAAAGTGTTGTATTTTGGCAGCACGTCAATGAAACAATGTACGGACCATAAAAGGATGTAAGAATCGTGAACCAATCTGTGAAAGAAGGATTCCAAAGATAACATCCTATTTGGATAGTGAAGTTTATGTAGGTTCTGGTCTAACCATTGAAAAAACAAGACATCAAATAATAAATAAAGTGTATGAGGCCCTTCATGGGTTGTGGAGATGTATATGAACCGTAAAAATGGCTCATGGATAGTGACCGCCAAACTTAGTGAACACTAAGTCCACGACTGACCTCATGAACCATGAACATTTCCATAGATCATGAAACAGATCGTATACAAGTGTAGATATCAGTTTTCCTACTTTGACTAGGACTAGATTTTGTGTCTATGAATAGCTCATGTTAGATTTTTTTTTTGACATTATGCAGTTTTTGCCAATTCTTAGAGAGCATTGTGAAGACATATTCATAGTTTTTTATTTACTTTTGAGAATTTAATTAATTTTTATCCATTAGTATATCGGGTTAATTCTTAATTGGTCGTTTGATTATTCTATATAATTTTTTACATCAATTCTTGCTATTATTCTTATGATTATGTGTAGCTAATCACCACAACTAGGGTTGTGGGAACCAAAACAAAGTGAAAACATAGGAAAAGTACGAAGTTATTGTTGATAAATGAACGCGCATGTATTGTTATTTTTGTCATTTTAATTATTTTCTAATAAGTGCACACATAAGGACTAGCCAGTATTTAGTACATTCTTAAGAGAGGGGTAATGATTAGGAACAGATAAAAATGACAGATATTTGAAGCTTCAAATCTTCATCTAATGACTTAAGCCCGAGAGGGGGTAGTTATCTGAGGAAAATGACAGATATTTGAAGCTTAAAATCTTCATCTAATGACTTAAGCCCGAGAGGGGATATTATCTGAGGTTAAAAAAATAAGGTGATAGCATCCACGATGGAATACCTTCATTAAAATTAATAAGTTCAATGAAAAGAATCAAGAAGTAATTGTATTATGGAAGAAATTCCAAAGATGAGCCCAATATAAAGCCCAAAAGGAATATTTGGAGCCTTTAGCTCAATTGTTAAGTATCAAAGGAAAGAGGCCAACTTGGCCTAGGTGGGAGTCAACTAATATAGGCTTCTAGATTAAGGAATTTAATACAAAGTAGGTCAAGAAGAATCCAAGAAACAGCTACAACAAAAAAGTACTTTCTGCCCATGTTTTGATGGAAGACTAGTTAAACTTTCTAAGATTGTCAAGATGGTTTTTCAAGTTGGGTTTTACCTTGTTTATAATTTATCTATAGATTATAATATTCTTTTTGTTCTATTTATGGTCTCTCTAGTATAATTTGATGATATTATTCGTGTTCTATTTATGGTCCCCCTAGTATAATTTAATACTTTCCTAAATCTACTTAATTTGTTCCTAGTTAGATTACTTTATTTCATTTCTAGTGTAGGATTTACCTTGTAATTTCCCTTATAGGTTTTGGATACCCCTTTATCTTGTTCTAAAGGGTCTTGGACGTCCTTCCCCTCTTTTTTATTAATAAGAATCTTTTTTTACTCATTAAAAACAATGATATGATATGATAATATTTTGAGATTTCTGTTGAACCTTCGTTACTCTTTGTTTGACAATTTATCATTAACTTTTACTTGTTTCATAGTTTAAGGTATATGGTAATTTGCCATTGTTATATTTTTCTTTTTGGATATTTTTTAGAAGACGATTAGTTTCATCTACTAAGTTTTGTCTTAAGTTACCCTATTGTTTTGATTTGTTTTCTCAAGAAAAAGCATTATATTTCAACAAGATATCTATGTATATGTTTTTACTTGGATCTTCCCAAGGCAGTAGAAAATTTTTTGAAATTCTAGATCATTTTTTTGAATTTCTCATTTCTTTATTTCTAGTTTTCTGATTATTTTGTCCGCTTACACACTTTAATTTGGAACATTTCTAACCCCAATGTTATCACAAGGGTTAGTAGTTAACACACTTTGAGACCAAAAGTGATGAGTGAAATTCATCTGATAAGGCTAAGAAGGGTTTAGGTATTCTTACCTTGTTAGATTTTATATGTTACGCATTGAGATATCGTTACTAGTATGGTACGCCTACGGAGTTGCATAAGTCATGAGAAACATAGTCCAAGTATCTTTCATTTACTAATTATAACACTAAGTTTGTGTTTCGTTGCTACTGCAATTATTGTTTTTTCTTGTAATAAAAAGATTAATATATTATATAATATGCGTCAATACTGCTATCATTCTTACTAATTGTTAAGTTGAAACCAAACCCGCATTTACTTTATGCATTATTGTTTTATGGAAATAGCAACTACAACTTAAAGTATGTGATAGTAGATACATTTCTTCCTACATCCCTATAGGATAGACCTCAACCCTGAAACGTCCTAAAAATGTGCTTCGGGATGCCGATAATAGTAATTTTCTTATATCTCAAAATTCATGAGTGATATCAAAGATTTGACTTCATATTCTTGATCAGGGGGAACAATTAAGTGGGAAATGGGTATAACCTGAATTTTAGAAGACCCGTAGCGAAAAATAAGTTTTGCTAATTTTTCAAAAACTAGTAGTTGTACACATTTGGTCCTCGAAACGGACCCATCGCGTACCAGTGTTGGTTTTTCCTTAATTTTCTTTTTAGGCCTAAGGGCATTGAGTTCATGGCCCCATGCCCATTTACATGTGAAATATCCCATACTTAGCCATTTTTCAACTTTATATCACTCAAAAACCCTCTCTAAAATCTCTCCAATTCTGTATCAAAATTCTCATCCAAATCCAAGGATTTCAAGCTCACATAGGATCTAAATAACTAAATCCAAAATTCAAGCCTCCTTCCAAGTTTACATCAAGCAATTCCCAAATTTATGTATGTGGGTTTCATCCATTGGGTCTTTTCAACCATGGAGCCCAATCTTCCTTTTTATGAAAATAGCATGTTTTCAAGTTGTATCAACTATGGGTATCTCCTATTATGGATCTTGACTATAAATTATGTTGGGGTTTATGAAATGTTGATTGATTATACATGTCTATCTATTTCAATCTTATATCATGAATTGATTTTGTCTATTGAGATTATGCATGTTTTGAGCTATGAAACTGTGATCTATTATGAGATTTGATGATGGATTTCAAGGTACTTTACATAAGGGTTTTACTATATGTTGGTAGCCTGATTTACATTGATTTTTCTCAGATTATTCACTCTTGAATTGTATGATTTTGAACAAGCATTATGCATCCACCAAGTTTTTGATAAAATGTCCTGATAAGGATTCTCAAGTTATTGATGATCTATTGCATAGTTTATAAGTGAAGTGACTTTATGATGATTAAGGGCTTACATGTATACATTGAATTCATGAAAAGTATCTATAATGTTGCTAGTAGACCACACCTTGTTGGGGGTGACATATCCAATCACCTGGTTGAGGAGGTGACATGCCTCAATCACCTTGTTGGGGTTGACATACCTAATCACCTTGTTGAGGGCTGACATACCTCAATCACCTTGTTCACGGGTGACACACCCAATCACCATGTTGAGGGGTGATATACCTCAATCACCTTGTTGGGGGTGATATGCCTAATCACCTTGTTGAGGGGTGAGTACCTCAATCACCTTGTTGGGGGCTGACATGTCCAATCACCATGTTAAGGGGTGAGTACCTCAATCACCTTACAAATGGGTGACATGCCTGGGATTCCAAGTAGTAGTTCGCTTGGTTTATGTTGATTATGGTCACTTCCCACATGTGATACGTACTATGCAAGTTATAAGATTTATACGCATGCTTTACTTCAAGCATTGCTCATGCATGCCGTATTTATATTGTACTTATTCATTGCTTAAGATTATGCACTTTGGCTATATTGGCTTATGCCTTGCTGTATTGTAGCATACATACTTAGTATATTCAAAGGTACTAATACATACTCTATGCTTACATGATATTACCATGTAGGGACCAGAGCACCTTCGATCGTACTCCACGTAGCTTGTTTGGTACTTTGGAAGATAAGCTTTGGTGAGTCCTCAAGTCCAAGGACTCTATCTATGGGACTCTTGCTATTTGATATTTCTTTATGTTGAACATTTGATACTATGACGGTGAGCCTAGAAAGTGTCTTGGCCCTCGCTCCATTCCATGTTAGAGTGTTGTTGGATAATTAATGTACTTATGCTTTGAACTTCACTCTTCTATGCTTTTATAAATATCAAAACTTCTCTCAGTCCCGTTGCCCTTATTTATATCTGTTGTGTTGTTTATTTTTCTTTCGCGACCAAGGATGTGTGAATGATATACGGCTTACTTATCTTATAGTTTAGGGGCTTTAGCCGTCTTTGCTTTCATTGCTTCTTGTTTTGTCTAGTTCAATATGCTTATCCTTGTGAATTTGACAGGCCTACTGGACCGCTCAAGCATTGACTTACTCGAACGAAGTGAGAGGGATTCAGTTGCTCGAACGAAGTGAGAGGGGGGAAGCTCGAGCTAAAGTAAAGCGAGAGGTATGAAGTAGCTTGACTGATTAATGTACTTATGCTATGAACTTCACTCTTCTATGCTTTTATAAATATCAAAACTTCTCTTAGCCCCGCTTCCCTTATTTATATCTGTTGTGTTGTTTATTTTGCTTTCGCGACCAAGGATGTGTGAATGATATACTAAGAGGCTTGTTTGGGGTCTTTTCAGGTTCCCATTAGTCATGTGATATCTAGGCCCTTTGTTTTGGTTGTGACAAACTTGGTATCAGAGAATTAGGTTGCTAATGGTCCTCAGAATCCAACACACCACATCAATTAGAGTCTTGTTTATGGTTGTAAAGCGTGTCACAACTATGAATGGGAGACTGTAAGGCATTTTGGGAAATGTTTCACTTCTTCATGGTCTATATTCATGCTTTACATATAAGTGTAAGGCTTTTTCCCCTAACGAATGTTCTTTGCTATTCTAGATCATGCCGATTCCAAGATGTAGACTGAGGAGAGCCCATACACCCAAGGAGCAACTAGCCCCTCCTGCTCCTCAAGGTGAAGGGGTAGCCCAAGATGAATTCTGGGATGTTATTACAATGTTGGCTCATGTTATGACCAACCAAATTCACCAAGAGGTCCAAGACCCTCATGCTCCTACTCTAGCTTCTAGAGTGAGGAATTTCACTAGAATGAACTCACTGGAGTTCCATAGATTCAAGATGGATAAGGATCCCTAAGAGTTTATCGATGAGGTGTACAAAGCGCTATCCATTATGGGGGTCAATTCAAAGGAGAAATAGGAGTTAGCGGCCTACTAACTCAAAGGTGTGCCCAAATTTAGTTCACCCAATAGAAATTAGAGAGAAAAGATATGATGTTATTCCATGGGAGGAGTTCAAAGTCGCATTTCTCAACTAGTTCTTTCCTATCAAGCTAAGGGAGGCTAAAATGATAGAGTTTATGATATTAAGTAAGCTTCCATGAGTGTGAGGGAGTATTCCCTCAAGTTTAACCAACTCTCCAAGTATGCCCTATAATTGGTTGCGAGCCAAGATCAAGGATGAACAAACTTATGTGGGGAGTGTCCGACTTGGTTAATGAGGAGTGTCGAACTTCCATGTTAGTGGGTTATATGTATTTGACCAGTCTCATGACATACGCCGAGCAACTAGAGGGAGAAAACTTAGAAAAAGAAGAAGTGGTGAGTCCAAGAGGGCTCATTTTGAAGGTGGGTTCCAAGGTTTCCTCAAGGCCACAAGTTCCAAGGACAAGGGTCTTCCAATGATCCTAATAGGAGATTAGCTAAAGATTATCCAAGATTCCAAGGTAGTGGTGGTGGGGTGCCTAACTTTATATGCCAAAGATGTGGTAGGAACTATAATGGCCTATGTTTGAAAAACTCTAATGCTTGCTATGGTTGTGGTGAACTGGGTCATGAAGTGATTGATTGTCCTCGTGCTGAAAACAAAGGTAAAGATGGTCGTCCACAACACCAAGGTGCAAATGCTGGTCAAAATGGAATAGGAGGCCAATAAGGGGGTGCTCCAAGGCAAAATAGATTCTATGCTCTTCAAAGGAGACAAGGGGTAGGTGAGGTGCCATATGTTGTCACTGGCACGTTAAAGGTTTTTGATTTTGATGTGTATGTTTTGATAGACCCGAGTGCCACTCTTTATTTTATTACTCCTTTGTTGCTAAAAAGCTTCATGTTAGTCCCGCATTGTTATGTAAAGCTTATGAAGTGTCTACCCCCGTTGGTGAGTCCATTTTTGCTAAAAGAGTCTATTGAAATTATCCTGTGTTCATATTGCATAAAATCTTGCCTTGTGATTTTGTTGAGTCAGATATGGTGGATTTTGATATCATTCTTGGGATGGATTGGTTGCATGCATATTATGATTCTATTGATTGTAGAACTCATAGGGTTAAATTCTAATTTCCTAATGAGCCCATCCTTGAGTGGGAAAGTCATGATGTGGTGGTCAAGGGATAGATTCATTTCTTGCCTTAAAGCACAAAAGTTAATTTCTAAGGGTTGTCTCTATCATCTTGTGAGGGTTAAGGATGTTGAGTCCAAAGTCCTTCCTATTGAGTAGGTTCTGGTGGTTAATGAGTTTCTTGATGTCTGTCCCAATGATCTTCCCGGTGTTTCTCCCAAAAGGGAAATAGACTTTGGTATGGACCTCTATGCCGATACTCAACCCATTTCCATTCCCCCTTACCGTATAACCCTGGTGGAGTTGAAGGAGTTCAAGGAGCAATTGAGGGATTTTTTGGAAAAGGGTTTTATAAGGCCTAATAAGCCACTTAGGGTGCACCAGTGTTATTTGTGAAGAAAAAGGATGGTTCTCTTTGAATGTACATCAATTACCGGCAACTTAATAGAGTCACGAAAAAGAACAAGTACCCTCTACCAAGGATTAATGACCTTTTTGATCAACTTCAAGGGGCTAGTCACTTTTCTAAGATTGATCTTCGGTCCTGGTATCACCAAGTGAAAGTGAGGGAGTGTGAGATTCCCAAGAAGGCTTTCCAAACTAGGTATGGGCACTTTGACTTTGTGGTTATGTCCTTTGGGTTGACTAATGCATCGGCAATATTTATAGATCTCATGAATCAAGTCTTTAAACCCTACATTGACTTATTTGTAGTGGTTTTTTATTGATGATATCTTGATTTATTCCAATAGTGAGGAGGAGCATATTAATCACTTAAGGGTGGTGTTAAAAATCTTGAGAGGGGAGAGGTTGTATGCTAAGTATGAAAAAGTTGAGTTTTGGATGAAAGAGGTTGCTTTTCTAGGTCATGTAGTGTCAGGTGATGGCATTAAGGCTGACCTTAAGAAGACGGAGGTGATTAGAAATTGGCCTAGATCTTTGACTCCATCAGTATTAGGAGTTTCTTGGGATTGGTGGGTTATTACCAGAGGTTTGCAAATAGGTTCTCTTCTATTTCTTCCCCTATGACAAAGTTGACCCAAAAGAAGGCACATTTGTGTGGACCGATGAATGTGAGAAGAGTTCTAAAACTTTGAAAGATAAGCTTATCTCCCCTCCTTTCTTGTCTCTACCAGAAGGGTTTGTGGTGTATTGTGATGCCTCAAGAATTGGTTTGGGGTGTGTTTTGATGCAAATGGTAAAATGATAGCATAAGTCTCTAGGAAACTTAAGATGCATGACAAGAATTATCGCACCCATGATCTTGAATTGGAAGCCATAGTATTTGCTTTGAAAATTTGGTATCACTACTTGTATGGGGTTCATATTGATGTGCTTCTGACCACAAGAGTCTTCAATATGTGTTCACCCAAAAAGATCTTAACTTGAGACAAAGAAGGTGGTTAGATGTCCTTAAAGATTATGATATGTGTGCGCATTGTCACCATGACAAATCTAATGTTGTGGCTGATGCTCTAAGTAGGGTGCCTATGGGTAGTCTAGCTCATGTTGAAGATGGTGGTCAAGAGATGGCTAGAGAGATTTACCGGTTGGCTAGGTTGGATGAAGTTGACAATGGTGGCGTAGTGGTTGTTGATGGATGTAAATCTTCCTTGATTGAGGAGGTAAAGGCAAAATGAGATCTTGACCCCACCTTGCTAGAGTTGAAGGCCTTGGTGAGAGATAGTAAAGTGGACGTTTCTCCCAAGGGGGAGATGGTTCCCTTAGGTACCAAGGTAGATTGTGTGTGCCAAATGAGGATAACATGAGAGAATTGATCTTTAAAGAGGCCCATAATTCATCCTATTCCATTCACCTCGGTTCCACACAAATGTATAGAGACTTGCGGGAGGTGTATTGGTGAGGTGATATGAAGAGGGACATTGCCAAGTGCATATTTGGATGTACAGTTGCCAACAAGTGAAGGTCGAACATCAAAGGTCGGATGGCCTAGCCCAAGATATAAAGATCCCTACTTGGAAGTGGGAGGAGATGAGCATGGATTTTGTGGTTAGGTTGCCTAAGACTAGGAAACATTTTGACTCTATTTGGGTTGTTGGGGATAGAATGACAAAGGAGGCTCACTTCTTACCGGTCAAAACCACTTAAGGTGCCGGAGAATATGCCAAGTTGTATATACATGAGTTGGCTAGATTGCATCGGGTGCCCTTATTGATCATTTTGGATTGCTGATGCTCAATTCACTTCTCACTTTTGGAGGTCCTTCCAAAGAGGACTTGGTACCAAGGTTAAACTTAGCGCAACCTTTCACCCTCAAATGGATGGTCAAGCCGAGAGGACTGAAACGCCCGAAAAATATGCATCAAAAGTATCCATCATTGTAATTTCCATATATCGTAAAATCCGTGCGTGATATTAAAACTCCAACTTCATTTTCTCGATCAGGGAGTAAAATTAAGTAGGAAATGGGTATAACCTAATTTTTGAAAACTCGTAGCGAAAAATGATTTTTGACAACTTTTTGCAAAATGGTGGGCATTCGTGTTGGCTCCGCGATGCAAACCTGTCGAGGAGCAGTGTTCCTTAATTTTCTTGTTTTGGTCTAAGGCATAGGGTCTTGGCCCCATGCCCATTTATGCGTAAAAAACTTATACTTAGTCATTTTTCAACTTTATATCACTCAAGACAATCCCAAAACCCTCTCCAAGGCTTAACCAAACATTTCATCCAAATTCAATTGTCCCAAGCTTAATTTTGGATCTCAAGAACCTTATGCAAGCTTCAGTTCTCCTTCAAGTCTACATCAAGGAATCCCCAAATTAAGGTATGTGGGTTTTATCCATTAGGTCCTTTCACCCATGGAGCCCAATCTTTCTATTTTATTAAAATTGCATGTTTTCAAGTTGTGTTATATGTGGGTATCTTTAAAAGATGTTGGGGTTTTATGAATTGTTGATAAAATATGCATGTCTATCTATCTCAAGGTTATACTATGAGATGGTTTTTTCTATTAAGACTATGTTTTGAGCTATGAAACTATGATCTATTATGAGATATTTGATGATGGATTTCAAGGTATCGTGCATGAGGGTTTTACAATATATTGGTGGGTTGATTTGCATTGAGTTTTCTAACATGATTTCACTCTTGAATTACATGATTTTGAACAAACATTCCATGTCCATCAAGTGTTTGATAAAATGCCAAGTTAAGAATTCTCAAGATATGTCCATGTTTTACAAGTTAAGTGACTTCATGATGAATATGGGCTATCATGTATGTTATGAATTCATGAAATTATCTATGATTATGCAAGTATGAAGCTAAGCCTTAATTCAAGGTTTTTCCTCTTATGAGTCATTCATGTTGAAGAAAGGGTTCATGTATGACTATATTTATTCTCATGTTTCAAGTTAGGCTCACCATTAGAGGTCAAGTATGTTTAAGAGCTACTCATGTTATGATTCTATGTTCATTACAAGTTACTAAAGTATGAATATTTCAAGTATTTTGTAGGATTAGACTTGGAACCGATGCATTTGATGTTGGTGTGGACTATCTTAAAATGTCCATACTCCTTTCCTCAAACTATGTGCCAATATAGAATTATGTTATACCCTTGCTATACTAGTAGATTCATTTAGTGCACTTTGTCATGAAATCCACCCTTAAATGGGATGGGTTCCTATAAGGGGGGTTACTTCTCCAAAATGGGACGGGCTCCCACAAGCTGAAGTATAGTTTACCTTGGCAAGTAGACCACATCTTTACCGATGAGGGGTAATCATCGAGATTCCACATTGTAGCTCGGTTGTTCTTATTCTATGTCAGTTGAGGTCTCTTCCCACACATGTATTATGTTCTATGCAAGTTGAATGATTTGCAAGCATGTTTTACTTCAAGCATTGATCATGCATGCCAAATTTGGAGTATGCTTATCTATTGCCTATTACTATACATTTCGACTATATTGGCTTATGTGTGTTGCATTGCATCCTACATATTTAGTACATTCAAACACACTAATGGATACTTTATTCCTATATGATATAACCATGTAGGGACCGGAGCTCCTCTTCATCATCCTCCATGTGGCTAGTGAGATTATTTGAAGATTAGCTTTATGAGTCCTCAAGTTCGGGGACACTATCTATTTTCTCTTGCTATCTATAAGATTTCATTATGTGGAACATTTGATATTATGAGGGTGAGCCTGGAAAGTGTCTTGGCCCACGCTCCACTATAAGTTTAGAGATGTTGTTGGAATATTATGATGTATTTATACTATAAGCTTGACTCTTACGATTTTTTTATATTCAAGACTTCCTTAGTCCCTCTTCCCATTTTATACATCTCTTGTTGTTGTTTCCTTTGCTTCTATGACCATGGATGTGTAATTGATATGCTAAGAGGCTTGTTTAGGTCCATTCAGGTTCCCATTCGTTGTGTCACATCTAGGCCCTAGGCTTGGGTTGTAACAAACTTTGTATTAGAGCACTAGGTTGTTAGTGGTCCTCCTAATCCAACAAACCACGTCGATTAGAGTCTTATTCATGGTTGTGATGCACACCACAACTATGAGTAAGAAGCTATGAGACGTTTTACGAAATGTTTCCCTTCTTCATGATCTATATCATGCTATAGAAGTTAAGGTAAGGCTTTTACCTAATAGATATTCTTTGTTATTCTAGATCATATCGATTCCGAGAGGAAGAAGAGACCGTACACCCGAGGAGAAGTCGGTTCCTCCTGCTCCTCAAGCTCCTCAAGAAGGAGGGGTAGGCAAAGAAAAATTCTGAGATGCTATTGCAATGATGGCTCATGCTATGACCAACCAAATCAACCAAGGAGACCAAGCCCATTATGCTCCTACTCTGGCCTCAAGGGTGAGGGATTTTACTAGGATGAATCTACTGGAGTTCTATGGGTCCAAGGTGGATGAGGATCCCCAAGAATTCGTTGATGAGGTGTATAAGGTGTTGTCCATTATAGGGGTTAATTTGGAGGAAAAAGCAAAGCTGGCAGCGTACCAACTCAAAGAGGTGGCTCAAATTTGGTTCACTCAATGGAAGATTGAGGAAGGGGAATGGTGATGTTATCCCTTAGGAAGAGTTCAAAGTCACACTTCTCAACTGGTTCTTTTCTATAGAGCTAAAGAAGGCGAAGGTGATCGAATTTATAAATCTTAAACAAGGGTCTATGAGTGTGATGGAGTATGCCCTCAAGTTTAACCAACTCTCCAAGTACGCTCCACAATTGGTTACCAAGCCTAGGTCAAGGATAAATATATTTGTGTCGGGTATATCTGACTTGGTTAATGAGGAGTGTAGTATCGCCATGCTAGTAGGGGAGATGGATTTTTCTCGGCTCATGACATATGTCGAGCATCTAAAGGGGGAGAATCTTAGAAAGACAAGGGTTGGTGAGTCCAAGAGGTCTTGATTTGAAGGTGGGTTCCAAAGCACTAAGGGTGGCCGATTTCCTCAAGGCCACAAGTTCCAAGGCCAAAGGTCGTCCAATGCTTCCACCAAGAGGTTTTCCAATAATAAAGTGCCAAATCAAAGATTCCAAGGTGGTAATATAAGAACGGTAAAGCATAGTTGTCCAAGGTGTGAAAAAAATCATAGTGGTCCCTGTTTGAGAAATTCAAATGCTTGCTTTGGTTGTGGTGCAGTTGGCCATAAAGTTATTGATTGTCCGCATGCACAAAATAAAGGTATAGATGGTTGTCCACAAGGCCAACGTGCAAATGCAGGTCAAAGGGGAAAAGGAGGCCAACAAGGAGGTGCACCCAAGAAAAATAGATTCTATGCTCTTCAAGGGAGACAAGGAGTTGATGAGGTGCCTGATGTTGTTACCGGTATGTTAAAGGTATTTTATTTTGATGTGTATGCTTTGATAGACCTAGGTGCCACTCTTTCTTTTATTTGTCCTTTTATTGAAAAATAGTTGCATGTTAGTCTTGAATTGTTGTGTGAATCTTATGAAGTGTCTACCCCCATTGGTGAGTCCATTATCACTAGAAGAGTCTATAGAAATTATCAATGTTCATTTTGCATAAAATCTTGCCTTGTGATTTTGTTGAATTATAGATGGTGGATTTTGATGTCATTCTTGGGATGGATTGGTTGTATTCATATTAGGTTTCTATTGATTGTAGAACCAGTAGGGTTAAATTCCAATTCCTTAATGAACACGTCCTTGAGTGTAAAAGTTGTGATGTGGTGGAAACGCCCTAAAAAGTGCTCGAAAATGTGCCTCAGAAATACCCATAATCGTAATTTTTATATATCTCATAATTCATGCGTGATATCGAAAATCGAACTTTATACTCATAATCAGGGGCAAAATTGAGTGGGAGATGGGTATAACACAGATTTTAGAGCAACCGTAGCAAAAATTTGTTTTCTAAAATTTTTGAAAAATAGTAAGAATCAGGGTATTGTGTTGTCAGGTTTTCCTATTTCGCTCCAAGGCCTTGGGGTCTTGGGCCTAAGCCTTCGTATGCATAAAAATACATATACTTACTCATTTTTATACCCTATATCATTCAAGACATTCCCCAAAACCCTCTCTAACACTTAGCCAAATATTTCAAGACATACCTTGACTTTAAAGAATTTCTTGAAGAAGAATTTAATGGAGACTTGAAGATTGAAGGAATCCTTAGATCCGGATGAGGGTTTTGGGACTTGAATCTTGAGACAAATATTAGTCTAAGTGTTTGAGTGAGTATTGGGGAATGTTTAGGATAGTATGATGGTGAAATAAGGCTAAGTATAGCTATTTTAAGTATAGTAGCCCTTAGGCCCAAGACTTGAAAGTCTTGGACCAAAGTAAAAAAAAACAGGACCAAAATATCACTTTTTGCGACGCGGATTACTCACTGGAATTTGCATCTCTGCACAAATATTAGTCTAAGTGTCTGAGTGAGTATTGAGAAATGTTTAGGACGGTACAAGGGTGAAATAAGACTAAGTATAGCTATTTTAAGTACGGGAACCCTTCGGTCCAAGACTTGAAAGTCTTGGACCAAAGTAAAAAAAAACAGGATCAAATTAACACTTTCTGCGACGCGGATTACTCACTGTAATTTGCATCTCTGCACATATAAGTTCCACTAAAATGGGCATAAATTCTTCATCCGAACTCGGATTAAGGTGAAACCAAGTGCGTTTAAAAGCTAATTCAAAGAGTTTTAATTTGGTAGGTCATGAGACCCCCAGTTCTTTGTTTGCTAAGAGATATTCCCCTTTAAAGTTGACCCTCCTACATCGCATTTTTTGCGATTTTTGAATTTTGATATGGTTGCTCTAAAATTTAGGTTAGACCCATTTCCCACTCAATTTGACCCTCTGAACAAGAATATGAATTCGACTTTTTAAAATTACGAACGAATTTTAGATATATGGGAATTACGATTCTGGACACTTTTTGGGGTCATTTCAATATCTCCCCCTTGGGAACATTCGTCTCCAAATGTCAAAGAAACATACATGAGAAGAGTGATCATGAACCAATCATTTCCAACAAGAATGAAACATTACATGTAGAACATCATTTTCAAAATCTCAATATAAGTGAAAAATCATCATAAACTTGCCAACTTAAACATGAATACATATGAAGGACTTAGTCGCTATCTTGGGCTTGATTAGAGTGAATGAGGTATGAATATCACTCCCATAAGACCGCTTCGGCTTCCTTGGAGACAGCCTTGACTTAATGATCCTTTCAAGAGGATCTTAATAAACACCACATCCTCATTAATCAACCTCTCCACTCATCCATCCAACACCTCCACCAGGACCTTCTCGTAAGACAACTCACCCTCCATAACACCAACAACCTCGATGTGTTCTATAACGGTAACCTCAACATAGAAGCATGAAGAACTGAACTAACCAAACCCCTGTCCATAGGCAATCCCCAAACTTATGCAACCTTACCAACTTCCCTCTTCAGCCTATAAGGACTCACAACCATAACTCAATTGTTATCCTTAAACACACCTAATCCATTTGGTACTATGACCACCATCTCCCCCTTGGGAGACAACCTCCACCCTATCATCTTCTCATCCAAAACTTCCAACTCTAATAAGACGGAATCAAGGCATTACTTAAAATGGACCTCCTCAAACAAAGAAGATTTGGAACCACCAAGAACATTATACTACCATTCTCAACTTCCCTCAACCTATCTCCAATCTAACCAACCGATAGATCCCACTAGTCACCTCTTTTCCACCATTACCACAATGCTAGGCTACCCATAGGCACCCTACTTAGAGCATCAATTATATCACTAGCCTCAACGGGGGACATAATTCACTCTCATGTCATAATCCTTAAGGAGTTCTAACCACCTTCTAGTTATCCCCATGTCATACCTATCATATTTAGCAAACAACATCTCATCCTCCAAGATTTGCAACACTACCCTCAAATGATTTACAAGCTCTAAGCAAATCAATACCTCACCACTACAGACCACCACAAACATAGCATGGTAGGGTTTTAAGACCCTATTCTAGAGACCCATAAACGCCAAAGCCTAGATCAACCAAACAACTCCACCAATACTAAAAATGCTCACTTGAGAACAAAGCTCAAACCAAAGATCAATCTTAATGAAGCGACTAACCCATTGTAATTGACCAAATAGATCAACCATCCTCAACCGTCATATTACAACCTTATGGGTTCTACACTCATTAGAAACATGCTAGGTAAGTAGCCTAACTATCCTAAGACCTCCAACACATCAAGCTAAGGTCAACTCGGGTCATAAGACAAGACTTTATGCAACAAGAACATGGGGAAATCCTTAGAGAACAATTGAACATTAAGACAAGAATGGACCTACCTCTTTTGCTACCACTTGACAACCTCCCACTCAAAGACGGGTTCATTAGGGAGTTAGATTCTAACTCTACAGATCCTACCACCAATGGAGACACAACATGCATGCAATTAATCCATCCCAAGTATAACACCAAAATCCACCACATCAAATCCAATGAGCCACAAGGAAAGAGCTAATGCAATATAATCCCCGATCAACAACCATGAACCTCCTAGCAACCGTATACTCAACAAAAAGATAGACACCAAGGGTCTACACAACAACTTGGGCACACAAGTCACCCTGCTAGTAACAAAGAATAGAGAAGAAATAGTAAAACTCGGATCCATCAAAAACAAAACCTTCATCTTACCTTCCTTCGCCTTCCTCTTTGAAGCGGCATAATCAACTAGAAGAGCGAAGAAAATATGTTACAGGAGGAAACCCTATCTTAGTTCTAAAGCATGACATAGACAATTAATAAGGAAAATATTTCCTAAAACATCTCATAGCCTCCTACTCATAGTTGTGGTGCACAACACAACCATGAATAAGAATCTAATCGATGTTGTGTGTTGGACTACAAGGATCTATCAACTTAGTGCTATGATACTATCTTTGTTACAACCCAAGCCTACGTCCTAGATGTGCCCGGCGAATGGGGAACCTGAAGGAACCCCAAACAAGCCTCTTAGCATATTATTACACATCCTTGGTTGTGGAAGCAAGATAAAACGACATAATAAACATAAACAAGGGAAATTGGGACAAAGGGAGAGAGAATCATATTTAAATAGCTTGAATAATATAAGTGAGTCAAAGCTTAAGCATAATACATATTTCTCCAATAACACCTCTAACATAGAACTTAGCAGGGGCCAAGACAAACAACCGGGCTCACCCTTATAGTCATAAGTATACGATAAAGTAAAGAGAGTCTTACTATATAGTATAAGAGAATAGTCATTATCCCTGGAATGGAGGACTCACCAAAGGCTAACTTGAACAATCCGTCTAGCCATAGAAGAATCAATAGGAGCTCTGGTTCCTACATAGTAACATCATGTAGGCATAGAGTATACGTTAGTACGTTTGAATGTACTAAGTATGTGGGACGCAATGCAACAAGAGATAGACATCATAAGCAAAATGCATAAACATAGACAATGGATAGCATACTATCAATATGACATATATGAATGATATGTTTGAAGTAAAACATGTTAGTGAATCATATGCTTATATAGAACTAGAGCATGCATAGGAATAGACCATCATCATAGACCAACTGAGCTACTTCCCAACTCCAAGGCACACCATTCCTTGGATGGTGATTGAGGCTTGATACCTCATCAACAAGGTGATTGACTTGTAACATCATAGATACTTTTCATGAATTCAACACATATATAACATACTTTCATCATCACAAGGTTATCATATACCTACATTTCCTCTCATCATTATACATCATATGCATACAATTGATTCATCATCATGCCATCATCATTTTATCATCATATAACCATCATAATACTATTCAACTCATAAGACATATATTGGACTCTCAATTTCTCAAGAAACCCTAGCCGGACATTTTATCAACCACTTGGCGGGTGTGTAGTGCTAGTGTAAAACTATGCAATTCAAGAGTGAAATCATTCAAGAAAATACATTGTAAAACCATCAATCAACACCTTGCAACACCATCAAGCAATATACTTCAAAACCCCTCATAAATTCTTACATTAGGTCCAATATTTATAGCTCAAAACATACTAAAACAATCATACTTTCATAAACCCTAAATCACTGTGCAGTGAAATTTATAATGATCAAGACTCATAAATAAATCAACATTTAAATCATGTAAATTTAAGTAAAAGAAAGGAGGCTTAGGCACCATGGGTGGAAGGACCCAATGGTTCACACCACATACCTTGACCTTGAAGAATTTCTTGAAGAAGTCTTTAATGGAGACTTGGAGCTTGAAGGAATTCCTTAGATCTGGATGAGGGTTTTGGGACTTGAATCTTTAGAGAAATATTATTCTAAGTGTTTGAGTGAGTATTGGGGAATGTTTAGGATGGTATGAGGGTGAAATAAGGCTATGTATAGGTATTTTCATGTATGGGAACTCTTAGGCCCAAGAGATGAAAGTCTTGGGCCGAAGAAAAAAAAATAGGACCACAATAACACTGCTCTACGTCACGAAAGCGACGCGGATTACTCACTGGAATCTGCATCTCTTCACAAATGAGTTCCACGAAAATGGGCATAAATTCTTCATCCAAACTCGGAATGAGGTGAAACCAAATGTTCTGGAAAGATAATTCAAAGCTCTTTAATTTAGTAGGTTGTGGGCCACTAATTTCTTTGTGTGCTAAGAGATAGGCCCCTTCAAAGTTGACCCTCCTAAATCACGTTTTTTGCAATTTTCAGATTTTGATACGGTTGCTCTAAAATTTGAGCTAGACACATTTCCCACTCAATTTGACCCCCTGAAAAACAATATGAAGTTAGATTTTCAAAATAACCAATAGATATTTAGATATTTGGAAATTACAATTTTGGGCACTTTCACGACACATTTTCGGGTGTCGTTTCAACTGGAACCTCTGCGTATGTTACATTATCTTCGAAAACACCCATAACATCAAATGGCACAATAGCATTAGGTTCACCCACACACTTCCTAAATATAGACATATGGAAGACCAGATGAACCAACTCTATTTCACTAGGCAAATCTAACTCGTAGGCCACCTTAAAAATCCTTCTCATCACCCTATAAGGACCCATATATCTAGGGTTTAACTTGTCCTTCTTACCAAAATAGACCACACCCTTCATGGGTGACACTTCAAGTAAATCCAATTACCAACCTTGAATTCAAGATCCCTTTTCCTCACACCGGCATAGGACTTTTCGCGACTTTGGGCCATCTTCAACCTTTATCTAATCATCTTAACCTTCTCAAGAGCCTTCATAACTAGATCTGGTCCTAAAAAAGAAACCTCACCAATCTCAAAACACCCAATCGATGATCTACAACACCTACCATAGTAAGTCTCAAATGGATCCATACCGATGCTAGAATGATAGCCATTGTTATATGCAAACTCAATCAATGGAAGATGATCATTCCAACTACCCTTAAACTCCAATACACAAGCCCAAAGCATATCCTCAAGTGTTTGGATAGTCCTTTCGGCTTGGCCATCCGTATGAGAGTGAAAGATTGTACTAAGCTTAACACGTGTACCAAGACCTCTTTTAAAGGACCTCTGAAAGTGTGAAGTAAATTGAGAACCACGATCTGATATGATAGATCGAGGAACTCCATACAACCTCACCAAGTCATGAACATATAATCTAGCATAATCTTCAGCCCTATATATGGTCCTAACCGGCAGAAAGTGAGCTGATTTTGTCATCCTATCAACCACAACCCAAATGGAATCAAATCCCTTTCTAGTCTTGGGCAACCCAACCACGAAATCCATATTAATCACCTCCCACTTCCAAGTAAGACTCTCTATGTCTTGGGTTAGGCCACCCGGCCTTTGATGTTGAGCTTCGACCTATTGGCAACTATGACAGCCGGAAACAAACTTGGCATTGGTCTCTCTTCATGCCTCCCCACCAATACACGTCCCTCAAATCACTATACATTTTGGTGGAACTGGGGTGGATAGAATAAGAACAATTATGGTCCTCATCAAGGATTTTCTCCCTCAAACCATAAACACATGACACACACAACCTACCTTGGTACCTAAGGTCACTATCTCCCCCCTGGGAGAAAACCTCCACCTTGCCCTCTTTCAACAAGGCCTTCAATTCTAACAAGAAGGGATCTAGATCTTGCTTTGCTATCACCTCGTCAACCAAGGAAGACTTAGAAGTTAGAACCATCAACAACAACATCACCACCATTATCAATCTCTTCCAACATAACCCCTAATCTAGCAAACTGATGCACCTCCCTAGCCACCTCTTTATCACCACCATCAACATGAGCTAGGCTACCCATTGATGCCATACTTAAGGCATCCACCACCACACTACCTTATCGTGATGATAATGCATACTCATATCATAGTCCTAAAGAAGTTCTAGCCATCTTCTTTGTCTCAAGTTGAGATCTTTTTGAGTGAAGAAATATTAGGGACTCTTATGCTTGGTGTGCACATCAACATGCACCCCATATAAATAATGATACCAAATTTTCAAGGCAAACACCACGGCTGGTAATTCAAGATCATGAGTAGGATAGTCTTTTTTATGCACTTTGACTTTTCTAGAAGCATAGGCTATGACCTTACTATTTTGCATTAGAATACAATCCAATCCAACTCTCAATACACCACAAACCCTTCAAGCCCATCTTCTAGTGATAATATAGGAGCAGAGACAAGCTTATCTTTCAATGTTTGGAAGCTCCTTTCACACTCATCGGTCCACACAAACTTATCCTTCTTTTGAGTCAATTTTATTATAGAAGAAGCAATAGAAGAGAACCCATTCACAAACCTCCTACAGTAACCCGCCAAGCCCAAGAAGCTCCTAATATTCAATGGGGTCAATGGTCTAGGCCAATTTCTAATTACATCCGTCTTCTTAGGATCCACCTTAATAACATCCCTTGACACCACATGTCCTAGAAAGGCAACCTCTCTCAACCAAAATTCTCACTTCTCATACTTAACATATAACTTTGCTTCCCTCAATCTTTGCAACACAACACTCAAATGAGCCCTATGCTCCTTCTCAACACGAGAATAGATCAAAATATCATCAATGAATACCACAACAAATGAATCAAGGTAGGGTTTAAAGTCCCTGTCCATTAGATCCATGGAAATTGTCGGTGCATTGGTCAACCTAAAAGACATCACAACAAACTCAAAATGTCCATATCTTGTCTAGAATGTCGTCTTAGGAATATCACACTCCCTCATCCTCACTTGATGGCACCTGGACAGAAGATCAATCTTAGAGAAGTGGCTAGCCCCTTGCAATTGGTCAAACAAATTATCTATCCTTGTAAGAGGATACTTATTCTTGATGGTGACCCTATTAAGTTACCGGTAGTCAATATATATTCTAAGGGACCTATCTTTCTTCTTTACAAACAGTACTGGTGCACCCTAAGGGGATTGGCTAGGCCTAATAAAACCCTTCTCCAACAAGTCCCACAATTGTTCCTTCAACTCCTTTAACTCCACCAGGGCCATACAGTAAGGGGGATTAGAAATAGGTTGAGTATCGGGGAAGAGGTCTATACCACAATCTATTGACCTTTCTGGAGGGACACTAGGAAGGTCATTTAGAAAGACATCACGAAATTCATTTACAACTAGAACCGACTTTACCGAAAGGACTTTGGACTCCTCATCCCTAACCCTCACAAGACAATAAAGGCATCCGTTAGAGATCAACTTACTAGCTCTAATGCAAGAGATAAACCTACCCTTGACCACCATACCATGACTCTCCCATTCAAGGACTAGTTCATTTGGGAATTGGAATTTGACCCTACGGGTTCTTCAATCAATATAGGCATAGTATGCATGCAACCAATCCATCCCAAGAATGACATCAAAATTAACCATATCCAATTCAACAAGATCACAAGGCAATATTTTATGCAAGATGCAAATAGGACAATTTCTATAGACCTTTCTAGCAACAATAGATGCACCAATAGGAGTAGATACCTCATATGACTCATGCAATAATTTGGGCTCAACATGAAACTTTTTCGCAACAAAGGGGGTAACAAAAGAAAGAGTAGCACCCAGATCAATCAATGCATATACATTAAAATCAAAGACATTTAACATACCAATAATGACATCGGGCACCTCATCAAACCCTTGACTCCCATACAAAGAATAAAACTAATTGTGCCTTGGGGCACCATCTTGTCAGCCACATCTCCCCAAAGGAACCACATTAGCACCTTGTGGATGAACCTCCTTACACTTGTTGCGATTTCGAGGGAATCTATCACCTTATCCCCAACTTCTCTACAACCATAACAAGCATTGGTATCCCTCAAGCAAGGGCCACTATGACCTCTACCACATTTTTGACACCCACCATTAGGAACCTATAACACCCCACACCTTATAATACCATTATAATGCAAATGAAACATGATATGGTTTGGTCAAATTAGCGCCTGTTTTTTAAAACTGCTCGAATCTCATGTTATAGGAGGATATATGCGTATAACACTTAAGAGGGTCGAGTGTATACATGTTTTGTGTCAAATTAAGGAGATCATGGCCTTAAATGAAGTAAGAGAATTGAGGTTCTTGTAGGATTAGGAATCTAGCAGGTGAGTCACCTACTTGCGTAGCTTAAATTTGCTAGCTAAACGGAGACGAGGCTCGAAGTCGAATTGTCCAAGTCTAATTATGAATAAAGTCTATGTTGAGGGTGTAAATTTGGCCCATGTTTTAGCATCACACGTGGACTATATTGTCATCCCAAAAAGATATTAAAAAGGGGCCAAAGACATTACAACCCACTTGACTATTCGGGCCCAAAACTAAGTAAGAGAAATTGAGAAAATGGGCAGCCCAATCCCATTAACTGGAGACCCATTTAGGACCAAGTATAAGGGCCAAGCTGCTGAATAACCAGCTTATTTTGTCCAAGTTGCTTTTATTTTTGTCTAACTCACTTCCTTTTTTTGTGTGAGTTTCAGATATATTAATATGTGGTATAAGATGGTCAAAAGGTCAAGAGTAAGGCGACCAAATTAGGCCTTAAAAAGGGGTTACAAGCAGCGAAATTCATTCACTTTTAAACTTGGAAAATTCCAGCTTTCTCAAAACTTTATTGTTCTTATTTCTTAACCTAGCAAGCAGCCATAAGGGAACTTCTAGGGTTCTTGGAAAATCCCTACACCTTGAAGGTTATGGTAATTAATCTTACACATGTGTTTAGTCTAATTTTCTTATGAAAAACAACAAGTATATACTAGTATGATTGTGTTGGAAATTTGGGACAGCATGTATTTAAAAAGTTGTTGCACACTTTCCTTTTGTATTAGTGACTTCTCTATTGTTTTTGGGATGTATTATGAAGAGATATTGATGTTATTAATATGGTTTGAGGTATAAATATTACCCTATGGTTGCTACCCTTATTTTGGTTTCATTTAACAAACGCATTTTATTGTGTTATCTTAAGTGTAATGTTGATTGGAACTTGTAGGCTGTTGGATGGAAGGTTATTGGCTCACATTCTTTATGACTTCTTGGGTACTGTTCTATGACTATTTTAGTACTATTTTTATGTGTAAATGTTGTTGGAACAGTTTGGTTAGAGTTGGAAGAGGTTTGGAATTGTTGACACTGAAATGTAGCGAAGGGAGGTAACATTATGTTGTCTATTAGTAGGTTGTGTAGAATTGTTATGTGTTGTGCCTTGTGTGCTGTTGTAAGACTGTTCTGGCACTTAAACAAGCTGGAAATAATGTGTTCATGTGAATGTGTATTAGAAAATATGATTAGGGGCAGAAAGGTTGAAAGAATACGCTCGGATTCATAAATGCCCACTTGCTGCCCATGTGTTGTTTTTGTATGTGATTGGGCTGCCAAGATGTGTCTATTGGCTTCTAATGCTATTTTTATCACCTACCATGTTGTAAATAAATATTTGTAGGATGCAAAGTTTAAACCAAGGTAGTAACGAGGTCATACAATGAGGTATGTAAGGCTACTTGATTTCGTATTGTTTGGCATGAAACATAGATTCTTCCTTGGTACATAAATGCGCTTACCAACACCGACACAACTATTAACTGTGTTTATACTCTTGCACATGTTCATATGCTCCCATACATAGCCACCATCAAATCTGCATACATACATGGATACCAAGTTACATGGGTTCTTTTGCCAAATAAAGTTCACGAGTTGTTCCATTTCATACGCATTTTATTATTTGTGTAATGTACTCTTTTCATTGTCATATTGTC